>JAYMFU010013340.1:0-31323 GCA_036784835.1 Phaeophila floridearum
TGTATTCAGGCATAAGCGTACGTATTTGGGTTTAACTAGCACAAAAGTAAACTAAAAACGACAGGGGACACGTCCTAGGTGCTTATTGGGTTGGTCCTTTGCTTTCATCTAGGGAATATGCTTCAGCATTTGCTTAAGGATGTGATCGGAAACCATTTCTTGACTCGACTTGTCGTAAATAGTCATGAGGTAGAGTGTGCTTTGCGCAGCGTGTAGGTAAGTGATAACTCTTGATCCTGCCGATTTCCCTTTGCCTTTGGAAGTAATAGCCATGCGTACCTTATAACAGTTATTACCAAGTGCTGTACCTTGCTGAGGATACTGTTGTAGGCTAGCCAATAGCTGACTAAAGTCTTCTTTTAGTGAAGGGTATTTTTTAGCCAGCCTTTTCAGCTCCTGCCTGAAGTGAGGCAGTGCAATAATTTCAAAGCTCATCCACTAGCATTTGAGCAGGAGTCCCATGTAACTTACCCTCTTTGATAAGCTTCATTTCATGAACGGCCTGCTGAATACCTTCCAGTACTTCTGCCTTATAGGGTGTAAGGGGCTTGGCCTTTACAAACTTGAAGTTGTCAAGCAGCTCTGTAATGAAAGCTGTTTTATTATCTTTTATGTCCAGTAATAGCTTCATACCCATCGATTCATCTGCATGTATATAAACGCCTACTGAAGATACGGCGACTCTTCATCATTTATTCGGTTTTATTACTAGGGGCTTGTATAGCCTTAATACTATCAAATACATGCGGTTTGTTGGGGAAATAAGCAGGTCTGACAATCGCTTGTGGCATCATCGATTTAACCTGCACATACATTTTGTAAGCTTCCAGTCTATCTAAGAAGCTACCTATGCGCACGGTGAAACACGGTTGCTTGTAATTTATTTCGGGTTGTAATGGAGCATAGTGTGTATCCAAGACCTGTTTAATCTGCATAGCTTGTGCTCGGCTACGTCCTGTGTATACTTGTATGGTATAGCCTTGTACTGTATCTAGCATAGCATAGTAGGCTTTTAGGTCTTGTAATAGTGTGTCCAGTTCCTGCGTGATGTCGTGTTTGGGTTGCAGGCGTGTGGTCAAAGTTCTTTTGGAGTGGTTTTTGGATTTAATATGGGTTTGTGAGCGTGTAGGGAATTTTATCCGATGACGCGTTAGGTCTTCACGGTATTTGGACCGATGCGCTTTCCCTTGTGCCGTGCTCAAGGGGTGTATGAAGAGTAAGATGAACAGTAAGAATAGTGGTGGGAAAGGGTTCATACCTTATTAGGATCCATAGACGTATTGATAAAATAGAGAGCTACACAGTAATAGACTCATTAAAGACATGAAGCTGCCTATGATAAGCATAAAGCCACCAGCGCTAGCAGTAATATTACATGTGGCTGTAGTATATGCTGGTCTGCCCAGTGATAACAACCCTAATATGGATAGTGAGAGTAGTGCTCCTGGCCCCATGATCAGTGATATGTACCTGACATAAGTAGTGGAGCTTTGGCAAGTCAATACCATGAGAATGGGCAAAGTGATGCCCATAGCATTTGCAGTAAAGCTAGCAGTATAGCCAGCAACATCGCTACTAATGTTACTAAGCGCACACACATATCCTGGTCTCCGGAACAGCAAAGTACCTAAAAACAATTCTAAAACCCCTGATGACATCATCATTGCTAACGTTTCGTTGAGAATAAGCTCGGAAGTGTAAAATCGTTTGAGGTAATAGGTACTGTTTGTAATGAGCCGCTTGAAATTTTGTATTTCTCTCTCAGACTTACTCCATGTTTTCACTGTATTGTCATAGAGGATCAACTTTTGATTGCCCTGGCCGTCATTCTCGATGACAAAAGCTATCTCATCAAGCGCTCGGTGTGCTAAAAGGCGGACGAGGACCTTTGCTTCTGGATGCTCCCAGTAATAATTAATTATGTGCTCTGTAGCACATTGCCCAACAGCCTCGACAGCAGCACTGCGAGCACTGTAGTGCCAGTCTTTGATAGCGTTCTGCACAATTGGTAAAACTGTGGCTACATCTACACCCTTGGCTACTATCGTATGTGAAGGCGTTGGAACAACACTGCAAACATTAACGCCACTATACCTAGAAGCTTTATCAATATCTATTGATATGTTGGGTATATCTATGCCTCTATCTACTAATGTACCTAGGACTTCTCTAACAGCATCATGAACATTGAGATTACTATCCATAAGGCTATATCGGATATGGCGTGAGACTAGGGCTAATGCCGCTCCTTGCTCTACTAATGTTGGTAGAGATTGTATGGCGGCGATACGAACACCA
Source organism: Phaeophila floridearum (assembly GCA_036784835.1). Lineage (NCBI taxonomy): Eukaryota > Viridiplantae > Chlorophyta > Ulvophyceae > Ulvales > Phaeophilaceae > Phaeophila > Phaeophila floridearum. The sequence continues at coordinate 2,299 of JAYMFU010013340.1, forward strand.
CGATCCTCGTCCTGCAGGGCTTGTACAATAAGGGTTAAGACGCTGTCCAATGACGCACCTTTCTCTACCGATATCGCTAGGACTTCTATAACAGCGCTTCGAATACTAGTGTCTTGGTAAGCTTTCAAAATAGCGGGTAGGACTATAGTAATATCGGCGCCCTTAATCACTAGGGTCCTTAGAACTTCTACAGCAGCGCTACGCACATGATATCCCCAATCCTTGAGGGCATGTTGTGTTAGGATCATTATTTTACTGCTATAATGCCTACATACACCACTAGACTCCGTAAGCAACGCTAGTAGTGTATTCAAGATTCCTTGTGTAGATTCTCCATCCATGAGATACTGATGTAGTCCTTTCTTAAACCAAGTACTAAGATTCTTGCCTAGTCCAAACTCACTTTCTAAGACTAACATATCCTGCGACTGCTCTTTTTCACTAGATCTGAACACGAGCAGCCACTCGTTGAGCAGTCTAAACTGTAGCACAAGATGCTGCAGGCCCACTATCTCCCGAGGTACTGCGTTTATCAATTGAAGCAGGTCTCGAATGGGTTGCAAAGGCTCTTTTGGTACCTTTAGGTCCAGTTCCTGCGGCATACCTTGGAATATTTCACCTGCCATAAATCGTAGAGCTTGCCTGTGTCGTGGCATATACATGTAGCTCCTCAGAAATTCAGTGACAGCATGTTGATTTCCTAACAAGAAATGCCTTGCTAGCGCTCTACCCGCAAAATACGCTCGTAAACTCGGGTGAAGGAATATGTCAGTATCAGTGACGGTCTGATGCTCTTGTAAGCTGATAAGTGCTATGTCTTCCAAGACTTGTAACAGACGCTCCCTATGGTTGCGTACATCTACTTCGATCTCACCTTCATGTATCAGCTCTGTCCTAAATCTTTGCCACACATGACCGGCAAGCGCTCTGTATAGTGTTGCAAGCCCTACAGGGGCATTCCATCTACGCATTGCATTACCTTCATGCTGCCACAAAGTACAGAGAAACCTTAAGGTCACTGGTACATGCGCCAGAGGCGTTACCGGGTCTTGCTGGTTAAGCTTATGTTTTTGGATAAAAGAAATAAGGCCTTGGGCTGTGTTGGTAGCAGACACTCCCAAAGTGGAATTGATAAAATTATCTCGCTGTTTTTCATCAAGCCCCATATGCTCCACTTCTATATCTACTAGCGCTCTTTCGGGCGCTATGTCCTGGGGTCTAGCGGTAAGCAACAGTTTGTAGTTCACTTCTGCAGCTGCTTGTACAACCTTGTTACTAGCCAATGTTCGCTCATCCAATCCATCCAGGATAACGAGTGTATCGGGATTCTGGAGCTGATTATGGACAGCTTCGCACCATTTTTGGTGACTCTCGGCTCCGCTTTCAGCTGCACTCAAGTATTCCCCGACAATGGCTTTAGCTATCAAGGCTGCCCCTGGTATAGGCTCATCATACTTTACGAGATCCCTCACGGGAAGCAGATAAACGGCCTCAAATTCTTGACCCCACTCTCCTATGGCCCATGTGTAAGCCAATTTTCTGGTCAATACAGTTTTCCCTATGCCCACCTCACCTACAAGGAGTACTTTGTTAATAACTTCGGCAGGCTCACCAGGCTCCAGACTTCTAGGTATAAATAAGTTCTCTAGAGGAATTGGTGTCTTAACCGACTTCAGCCGTTCTTGAGGGAGGTCTTCCTCTCTGCCAAGAGCTTGTCTTTTGACTTTAATCTGTTCATGGATCTGCAAGTGCCATTCCATGCTCCCAACAGATATAGAGGGCTCACCTGGCCATGAAGGTACCTCCCTGAAATGAGGCGCTTGGTAATGAGCTTTAAGCTTGGCTTGTATATCTGCTTTGCATAAAGCTGATGCTAGCATGTCTAGATCCTGGGTAGTAGCCTGCTCTTGAAAGCTTGAAGAAACTGGGCTGATTTCTGCCTGCTGTATTCTTGTCCCCTCTGAGCTTAGAGGTGTCAGATGGCCCTGGATCCTAGTATCTTCTTCTTGCCATGACCCCTGTGCCGGAACACTGGAAAAATCAGGGTTACAGCTCTGTAAAAAGAGCCCGAAGAGTAAAATGTGAGATAAGGTTTTGTGATTTTTTGTATGCATGATCAGAGCCAAGTATGGCCTTATTTATTTCGTCTGGCGAAAATAAACTTTTATTTCGTGTTGCGGTGGATGGGTGCAGGGCGCAACCTGGACTCTCCCTCTCGTTAGCCTTGATTGTAAGGCAACATGCCAAGGGACTTCTTGCGCATACAGCTAATGCTGTCAGCCTGTACTATGGTAGTACAGCGTGCTACCCTGGCCTGTATTCAATAGCTGATGCGCCATACGTTTGACATCCGCCAATGTAATGGCTCTTACCCTTTCCATTTCTGTATTCACCAGATGGGCATCCCCTAACCAGGTAGCCAATGCCAAAGCCTGCGCCCGATAAGGCAAGTCAATCGAAGCACATACCCACTCGGTCTCTGCATGATTCTTGACCTTATCTAACTCCTCAGATGTCATGCCGTGGCTTTGTATCTCCTCGAAAATCTCGGCCAAACCCGCTTCCGCTTGCTCAAAAGATATACCTGCATTTAAAATACCATGTACGATCAGCAAACCCGGATCCAGCGTTTCTGTCAGGCAAGCTTCGATCGTATTAAAATAGGCTTTCTCCTGAACCAATTGTCGATATAGTGTACTTGATTTACCTGCCCCTAAGCCATTACATAAGGCCTCGGCAGTATGGTAATCTGTAGATGACCTGCCCGGTACATGATATGCCTTGTACAAGGCGTTTAGAGGTACTGGGGCTGATAAATGGATACTTTTAGGACTTGTCTGTACAGGTTCTTGGGGCAATCGCCTGGTGTGTACAGGGCCCGCTGGGATCGGCCCAAACCATTTCTGACTGAGCTGTTTTACATGCGGTAGCTGTACATCACCCGCGACCACGAGCACTGCGTTGTTGGGTACGTAAAATTTGCGAAAGAACGCCTGAACGTCCGCTAGGGTAATGCGTGCAATGTGGCTAATATCCTTGCCAATGACTGGCCAACGATAGGGGTGTACTTCATAGGCTAATGCGCTCAACTGCAGCCAAGCATCTCCATAAGGCTGATTGAGGTAAATTTCCTTAAACTCTTCTGTGACTACCTTCTGCTGTACTGTCAAAATCTGAGCATCCAGCAATGGACTCAGCATCCGGTCTGACTCTAGCCAAAAGGCCGTCTCCAAGTTAACGGCCGGCAGTGTGCAATAATAGTTGGTTACATCGGGTGTGGTGTACGCATTGCTGTCATCACCCACCTGCTGCAACGCCTGATCATAGTGGGGCACATGCTGAGATCCGCCAAACATCAAGTGCTCGAGAAGATGTGCCAGCCCTGTTTTCTGGGCCTCTTCGTCCCTGGCACCTACATGGTACATGACGTTCATAGCCGCCAGCTTGCTGCTTGGGTCTTCGTGTACAATGACCCGTAGGCCATTGTCTAAAACAAAACTTTCAAAGGGAATCATTATGCCATGTAGGGCCTTCTCACTCGCCTGGCTGTGCGACAGGTATTGTGCCACACAGGCTGCTGTGATCTGCTAGCAGCGGTTGTACTGGACTAAGACATACAAAAGCTAATCGCCGCAAACACGTACACTAAGGGGCTGATTTTGCGGTAAAGGCTCTGGCTCTTCGGGTACTGGCTGTTGCAGCCACTTATCTAGGGGCGGTCTCCCAGCGTCTACCCAGCAGGTAAACCAAAAATCACCTACCATCTTGATGGAAGCTCGCATCTGTTGCTCGACTTGCCCGCTGAGCAACTGATGGTACGCTTGCGCATACGCTACGGAATATACTTTCCTGAGGGTAGTACCCTTTTGCTCAAAACTGTATTTGCGCATCTGTGGGAAACGTTGGGAGAGCTCCTTCTCTAAGTCCAAAGCATACTTAACCTCCTGGTGGGCCTCTATAATGGCTGTCCAGATCTCCTGCTGTGGGTGCGACACGTAGCAAGCCTGGCCGGTAAAGAGGTTGTACGTACTTAGGAAAAGTTCGGGGAGCCGTGTCTCCCATAGCCCGTGAATGCCCTCTTGGCCCGTTAGTTGCCCATCGTAGTTTTGAGAGGTGTGTAGGGGTACGTTCGCATCGGCCAGGTAGTGCCCTATATCAGCTGAGAGTTGCAAGATTCGCCTTAAGTCCTGATCGCGAAATGCGCGGGTGAGCGCTTGTTTGACATGTAAGATATGCCAGGGCAAAATACCATGCTCTGCGCGCATATCTTCTGTATACTGGGCTTTTGCCTGGTCCCAGCTCCGGGGTATGTCCTGTACATGGGCTTCATCTGCATAGTACTCCATGTCTATGTAATGTTTGGGGGCTTCTCCTTCGACCACGTAGCGCCTTTTGTCTGGATTTACCGCGTTTTCAGTGATGTAGCCCAGATGTTGCTTGTAAAAGCTAAACATAGCAGGAGGCAGTGTAAATACAGCGTGCCGATTGATCTCTCTGTGTGCCAAAAATCCCCATGCAAATGCTGTATGGGCTTGTAAGCCAAATAAGAGTAGCATCCAGTAACGCATGGTCAAAGTAGTGATATCGCTAGGCGAAGGCAAAAAATAGAAGCCAAATAATCAGCAAAACGGGTAGCAAAAATGGAACAACAAACCGAAAGATATATCCAAAAAAAGAAGGCATATGCACACCTTCGTGCTCAGCTATGGACTTCACCATAAAATTGGGCCCATTGCCAATATAGGTTGCAGCGCCAAAGAAAACAGAGGCGATGGTTAGGGCCTTGAGGCGCAATATCGAATGGGGGAATACCCCTCCTGCAGCATACGCAAGCACATCTGTGGTCTTCGTGATGTCTGCGCCCTGGGCAGCCATACAAGCTGCTCCAAAGTTGAGATAGGTAGGTGCATTGTCTAGCATGGAGGAGCAGATCCCCGTACCCCAATACAGTGTATTGGGTGTAATCAACGCACTACCTGCTTCTGACGCAGCAAATCTACTTACTAGGTCCAAAGCGGGGATCATCGTACCGAAAATACCAATAAAGATAATGACGACTTCCTTAAGCGGCTCTAGTGTAAATCCGTTAGTAGCTAAAGCCTCTCGACTGGCACATTGGTAAGAAAGCCCGGCCACCCCTAATAAGATGATTTCCCGTAAAAAAGAGAAACTGTGCCCCGCATGCGTCGTTATAGCGGGTACCCATGAGAAAATATGGGAGTCTAAGAATACCGTCGTGATGATGAGTGTGAGCCATAGTAAGTTTCTTTTACCCACGATATGTAATACCGATTGTCCAGGACCCTGCAGCGAGGCTAGTGCTGTATGTGGGTTGCGGATATCAAACGCAAGGAAAGCTATACTCAGTAACCCTAAGGCTACTAGCCAGGGTAGTCCATTGTGATATAGTGTCCAGAAGAAGGGAACCCCTTTGATAAAGCCTAGAAAAAGCGGCGGATCGCCAATGGGTGTAAGCGCCCCGCCCACATTGCTGACCATCCATATAAAGAAGATCATATGATACACCCGGATCCGGGCTTTATTGAGCCGCATGTAGGGCTTAATTAATAACATAGAAGCCCCCGTGGTGCCGATCAAATTAGCTAGAACAGCCCCCGCACAAAGCAGTCCGAGGTTAGTAAAGGGGGTGCCCGGTTTATTGATCCTAATAAAGATTCCTCCCGAGGCTATGTACAGCGCACCAATCAGCGTTATAAATTGTATATACTCCATCAGCGCTTCTATGGGCTTATAGAAGTCATGTAAGACCAGCAGATAATATTCGCCTACCAAGCCGGCTAGTATCAAGGCTACTTTGGGGTAGTGCTTGTGCCAGAAGTGTGCGTATAGCAATGGGCCTGTGGCAATCATGCACAATAGCACTGCGAACGGTAGCACCAGCCAGGCGGGTGTCGTATTCTGTTGTATGCTGGCGATGGAAGTCGTCTCTGCTAGCTGGCTCATATGTGTTTTTTGGATATGTCGGTCGGGCTAGGCTGGAGATGGCGGATCAGGTTGCCTTCTGTATCCAATAGCATCCCTAGCCAATCTGTTAAGTTACGCACTTGCGAAGAGAATTGCACACCCAGCAGCCCCACCTGCTTATCCTGCCTTAGATAGGGCTGGTAATAATGTTTTTGCTGCATCTGATCCAAAGCTTTCTGTGGGCTTTTGTCAAGCTTTAATTCTAATATATAGATAATATGGGGCATATATACCACCAGGTCCAAGCGTCCTAAATGGGTCAGTACTTCTGCCGTGACTGTTAGGCCCATGCCCCTCATAAGGCCCAGCAATACCATGTGGTACGTACTTTCCTGAGCTCTGCTAAAAAATAGGTTAGGGAAAGCGGCTATATCTACCTGCACTTGGGTAAAGAAAGCGCTGGGTTCACATTCAACCAAGGCTTCATAACAGGCGTTGCGGATGAGGGTATTGTGGGGTGCAAAGTGACTAACCAATGAGTCCATGAAAGCTTCTTGTACTTCCTGATTGGGGAATGCCAACGTGTATTGTTGCGCGCGCTCATGATAATCCGTGATGGTCAGATAGCCTGTTTGAAACATCAGCGCTTTCAAATCGAGGGTTTCAAGGCCACTGATATCTGTCAATTCACTTTTTCTAGCTGTGGCTCCTGTTAGCGGCACCAGCGTCTCCGGGTGCTTTTGGAGCTGATTGATCAAAAAGGAAGGAGTCCCGGAGCTATACCAATAGCTTTGCGGCTGCTTTTCATCCATGAAGTTCAGTGTGGAGAAGGGATTATACACGTAAATTTCCTCTTCAGAGAAGCGGTAGCCATTGTACCAACGCTTGATTTCTGTAAGAACTTCCCCTTTCGTGATACTTCGGTTCTGGGCGATATCTTGGATATACTTGTCAAAAACCTGTGTAAGTTCTTGTTCTGTATAGCCTGTGATAGCTGCGTATCGGGGGTGCATGGTGATATCTTTCAAGTTATTTGGCCCAGAGAATAAGGAGACTTTGGAGAACTTGCTAACGCCCGTGATAAAGGTAAATTTGAGATAGTGATCGAGGCTTTTGAGTATGCCAAAAAAGTCGCTGAGCAGTTCTCGGAGGGGTTCCACTTCTTCGGGTTTGCACAGATTGTGGATAATGGGCTTATCATACTCATCGATGAGCACGACAACGGGAGTCTGGTTGTTTTTGTGAAAAGTTTGTAAAACCAGCGACTCGAGTCCTTCAGCAGCTGTAGGGGTTTCGATGGTAACGCCTTGGCTTTGAGCCCTATTTTTTAGCTGTCTTTTAGCACTTGCTTCGAAAGCTATAGCGTTCCGTGTATCTAGGGCATAGAAGTCAAGCAGAATCGTGGGGTAGGGCTTCCAGTCATAGTCGGTTTGAGCGATAGCACAATCTGTAAAGAGGTCTTTTTCACCTTGCAGGATGGCTGCCAATGTACTCAAGAAGAGGGATTTGCCGAAGCGACGGGGACGGGAGAGGAAGTAATGCGGGGTACCGCTCTGGATGAGGTTGTAGGCGAATTGGGTTTTGTCGACATACAGGTAGCCTTGTTGAAGGATTTTGTGGATGCTTTGGATACCAATGGGTAGGGGTGACACAGGTTGCTTTGATATGGGTTGTACGTCGCCTTCAAATCTAGACATTATGCCTGAATTTTATTTACGATGCAGCCCTACGCCTTTAAACCAGCTTGTCTTTTTGTATTATTTTTGTACCCAAAAGCACTGATACTATCTACTATGCACACTCTCTCACAACAAGGGCCCGTCATTGGCATAGGCGACTTTACGGAGTTGATAGCCGGAGGAATTTTTGTCGACAAAACACTCCTAATCAGGGATCTGCTCATAGATCGTACGAAAGCCTTGCTCATCACACGACCTAGAAGATGGGGTAAGACGCTCAACATGAACATGCTCTATCACTTCCTTCGCTGCGAGGTTAGGAAAAACGTGACCACGAATGAGCTGGAAACCATAAGACCCCATCCAGGGCTGTTTGATAACCTAAACATCGGGCAAGAACACCCTGAGCTCATCACTAGCCATCAGGGTAAGTGGCCCGTGATCTCTTTGACCCTGAAGGGGGTAGTGGGTGGCGATATACAGACGGTTGAGCAAGAATTTAAGGATATACTCGCTAAGCTCTACAAGCAGCATACGTACTTGATCGATTGGCTGAACTCACCAGAAAAGAAAGAAAATGCTATGGCTGAAGCTGAATATTTCTCTGATGTACGGCGAGGAAAAGCGAACTTGGCTATGCTGCAAAAGTCTTTGTATTTCTTGTCAGAGCTCCTGCACGAATATCACGGCCAGCGGATATTTGTCTTGCTGGATGAATACGATGCGCCGCTTAATAACACTTTTCTCAATCCAGAACTTTATGGACAAGTACTCAGGTTTATGCGAGGCCTTCTAGGAGACTGCTTCAAGGATAACGCCTACCTGGAGAAAGGGGTCATGACAGGGATCCTCAGAATAGCCAAGGCAGACCTATTCTCAGGGATTAATAACTTCCAGGAATACTCCCTGCTGGATGAAGAATATGCCGAACACTTTGGCTTTACCGATGCAGAGGTAAATAACTTGTTTGCACAGCCCCATGTCAAAGAGCTGGTGAAAGCCCCCACCCCTGATCCAGAAGCGATCAAGGCCTGGTACAATGGCTATACCATCGGAGGCATCACCATCTATAACCCTTGGTCCATCATGACCTGTATTTGTAAGCGTGGTAAACTAGCTCCCTATTGGCTCAACACAGGTAGTGATACCCTCCTCAGAAATCTCCTGAAAGGCAATGGCTACTTAGCTCATCAAATTGAACAGCTATTGACTAATGATAAGATGGAAGTCGATATCAGTCCACATATCAACATGATGGATATGGATGCTGACCTCAAGTTCTGGTCCCTCATGCTGGCTGCTGGTTATGTTACGTTGGCTGGAGACGTACCAACCTTCTCTAGTGTTACTTGCTCTTGTTGGGTGCGCATTCCCAACGCAGAAATAAGAGTTGCCTACGAAAGCTTGATCGTAGGCTGGTTTGGAGATCAGGTAGGCGGCCTTACTAGCTACAAGAATATGATTAAATCCTTATTCCGTGGAGAGGTCGAGCTATTTGCAGAGGCACTCAATGAGTACCTCACGGAAGCCACGAGTTGCAGAAACACAGGGCTAAGTAAGGCTGAGCAATACTACAGCGGGTTCATGGCAGGGTTACTGATTGTCATTCAAAAAGACTTTGCCATCCATTCAGAAGCGGAAAGCGGCGAAGGATACGCCGATATGCTGGCCATCCCGCGGGCAGAGCGTGGCAAGGTAGCGGTTGTTTTTGAATACAAGGTAGCCCATAGCAAGGAAGGGTTAGCAGATAGGGTTCAAGAAGCCCTGGATCAAATCGATAAGAAAGGCTACATCATGCGAGTGAAGTCCTATCAGCATATTACAGCGGTGCTGAAGGTGGGGATAGCATTTCACGGTAAGACAGTGCTTGTCCGAAGCCAAATCACGCAGTTTAGCTAAGGGTGCCTACTATGCATACTCTCTCACAACAAGGCCCCGCCATTGGTATAGGCGACTTCGTACGCTTGGTAGCGGGGGGAATTTTTGTTGACAAAACGCTCCTAATCAAAGATCTCCTCACGCACAACACAGCAGTCTCGCTCATCACACGCCCTAGAAGATGGGGCAAGACGCTTAACATGAACATGTTCTATCATTTCCTTCGCTGCGAGGTTAGAAAAAACGCGACCACGAATGAGCTAGAGACCCTAAGCCCCCATCCAGGGCTGTTTGATAACCTGAACATCGGGAAAGCATACCCTGAGCTCATCGCTAGCCATCAGGGCAAGTGGCCCGTGATGTTTTTAACTTTCAAAGATCTGGTAGGTGGTAGCGTACTGGATATAGAAAAAGAGTCTAAAATCCTGTTCCAGGAACTTTATAGCCAACATGCCTACTTGAGCGCTTGGCTGCGCTCATTAGAGAAGACACCCGACACGCTTGCCAAAGCTAAGTACTTCTCAGATGTGCTTGAGAAAAAGGTAGACTTGACTGAACTTGAAAATTCCCTGTATTTCTTATCAAGGCTACTCTATGAGTATCACGGCCAGCGGGTATTTGTCTTGCTGGATGAATACGACGCTCCACTCAATAACACTTTTCTCAAGCCTGCACTTTACGAGAGGATACTCGCCTTCATGCGAGGTCTTTTGGGCAAATGCTTCAAGGATAACGCATACCTGGAGAAAGGGATCATGACAGGGATCCTCAGAGTAGCCAAGGCAGACTTGTTCTCAGGGATTAATAATTTCAAAGAGTACTCCCTGTTGGACAAGCGTTACGCTGAGCACTTTGGATTTACAGATGCAGAAGTCAGTGACCTGTTTGAGAAGCCAAGTGTCAAAGAACTGATCGAAGCCCCTGCCCCTAGCCCAGAAGACATAAAAGCTTGGTACAATGGCTATACCATTGGGGGCATCACCATCTATAACCCTTGGTCCATTATGTCCTGCATTAGCGAGGGAGGTACGCTAGCACCTTATTGGGTAAATACGGGCAGTGATACCCTGCTTAGAAATCTTCTGAAACACAATGGCCACCTGGTCCCTCAAATTGAACAACTGTTGGCTCAGGATATGATCGAAGTTGACCTCAGTCCCTATATCAACATGATGGATATGGATGCTGACCTCAAGTTCTGGTCTCTGATGCTGGCTGCTGGTTATGTTACGTTGGCTGGAGCTATGCCAACCATCTCTAGCACTATATGCTCCTACTGGGTTCGCATTCCCAACGTAGAAATAAGAGCTGTCTACGAAGGCTTGATCATAGGCTGGTTTGGAGACCAGGTAGGAGGCTTTACTAGCTACAAGAATATGATTAGATCCTTATTCCGTGGCGAGGTCGAGTTATTTTCAGAGACCCTCAGCGGCTACCTCATGGAAGCCACAAGTTGCAGAAACACAGGGGCAAATAAGGCTGAGCAGTACTATAGTGGGTTCATGGCGGGGTTACTGATTGTGATTCAAAAAGACTTTGCTATCCATTCAGAAGTGGAAAGCGGCGAAGGATACGCCGATATGCTGGCCATCCCGCGGGCAGAGCGTGGCAAGGTGGCGGTTGTTTTTGAATACAAGGTAGCTCATAGCAAGGAAGGGTTAGCAGATAAAGTCCAAGAAGCTCTGGACCAGATCGATAAGAAAGGCTACATCATGCGGGTGAGAACCTATCAGCACATTACAGCGGTGCTGAAGGTGGGGATAGCATTTCACGGTAAGGCAGTGCTTGTCCGAAGCCAAATCTCTCAGCTTAGCTAAGGGTACCTACTATGCACACCCTCTCACAACAAGGACCCGCCATTGGTATAGGCGACTTCGTACGCTTGGTAGCGGGAGGGATTTTTGTTGACAAAACGCTTCTAATCAAAGATCTACTCACGCACAACACAGCAGTCTCGCTCATCACACGCCCTAGAAGATGGGGCAAGACGCTCAACATGAACATGCTCTATCATTTCCTTCGCTGCGAGGTTAGAAAAAACGTGACCACGAATGAGCTAGAGACCCTAAGCCCCCATCCAGGGCTGTTTGATAACCTGAGCATCGGGAAAAAGTACCCTCAGCTCATCACTAGTCATCAGGGCAAGTGGCCCGTGATGTTTTTAACTTTCAAAGATCTGGTAGGGGATAGCGTACTGGATATCGAAAAAGAGTCTAAGATCTTGTTCCAGGAACTTTATAGCCAGCATGCCTACTTGAGCTCTTGGCTGTACTCACTAGAAAAGACACCCGACACGCTTGCCAAAGCTAAGTACTTCTCAGATGTGCTTGAGAAAAAGGTAGACTTGACTGAACTTGAAAATTCCCTGTATTTCTTATCGAGGCTACTCTATGAATATCACGGCCAGCGGGTATTTGTCTTACTGGATGAATACGACGCTCCACTCAATAACACTTTTCTCAAGCCTGCACTTTATGAGAGGATACTCGTCTTCATGCGAGGTCTTTTAGGCAAATGCTTCAAGGATAACGCCTACCTGGAACAAGGGATCATGACAGGGATCCTCAGAGTAGCCAAGGCGGACTTATTTTCTGGACTTAATAATTTCCAAGAATACTCCCTGCTGGATGAAGAATATGCCGAACACTTTGGCTTTACCGATGCGGAGGTAAATACCTTGTTTGCGCAGCCCAGTGTCAAAGAACTGATGAAAGCCCCTACCCCTGATCCGGAAGCGATCAAGGCCTGGTACAATGGCTATACGATCGGGGGGATCACCATCTATAACCCTTGGTCCATTATGACTTGCATTTGTAAGCGCGGTAGGCTGGCACCTTATTGGGTAAACACGGGTAGTGATAAGTTGCTTAGAAACCTCCTGAAGGGCAATGGCTACTTAGTCCATCAAATTGAGCAGCTATTGGCTACTAATAAGATCCAAGTCACTATCAGCCCACATGTCAATATGTTGGATATGGCTCCTAAACTAAAGTTCTGGTCCCTTATGCTAGCTGCTGGCTATGTTACCTTGGCCGAGGATGTACCGACCAACCCTGGCGCTACTTACTCCTGCTGGGTTCGCATTCCCAACGTAGAAATAAGAGCTGCCTACGAAAGCTTGATCGTAGGCTGGTTTGAAGACCAGGTAGGCCTTACCCATTACACGGATATGATTGAATCTCTATTCTGTGGAGAGGTCGAGCTATTTGCAGAGGCGCTCAGCAGCTACCTCACGGAAGCTGCGAGTTGTAGAAACACTGGGCTAAGTAAGGCTGAGCAGTACTATAGTGGGTTTATGGCGGGGTTACTGATTGTCATTCAAAAAGACTTTGCCATCCATTCGGAGGCAGAGAGCGGCACGGGCTATGCCGATATGCTAGCCATTCCGCGCGCAGCGTGTGGTAAGGTGGCGGTTGTTTTTGAATACAAGGTAGCCCATAGTAAGGAAGCGTTAGCAGGTAAAGTCCAAGAAGCCCTGGATCAAATCGATAAGAAGGGCTACATCATGCGAGTGAAAACCTATCAGCACATTGCAGCGGTGATGAAGGTGGGGATAGCATTTCACGGTAAGGCAGTGCTTGTCCGAAGCCAAATCACCCAGCTTAGCTAAGGGTACCCCCAAAAGATGCTCATATCCAGCTAACACAAATGTATCGTCTCACTCTGAGCAGTGCGTAAAATAAGGTCGACCAGATAAAGCACCTACAAAAGAGCTAGGGTCCATTGATAACGTGCGAAAAAAACAGCAGCGATTTGCAGATAATGCGCAGTGCCCTCACGTTATAGAACCCGGCAAGCCTTCCTACCACCATATGCAGGGGGCTTGGCATACGCGTTATTTCCACAACTCCCATCCGATTGTCTTAGAGTTAGGTTGCGGTCAAGGTGCCTACACCATAGGCTTGGCGCAGCAGCTGCCTGAGAAGAACTTTATAGGCGTAGATGTGAAAGGCGCCAGGCTGTGGGCTGGGCGTAAGCTGGCTATTGTGCATAAGCTGCCCCATGTGGCCTTCTTACGTGCTAACATTATGCATATGGATCATTTTTTTGCCCCACATGAAGTACATGCGATATATCTCCCATTCCCAGACCCTAGACCCAAGGGTAGAGATGCGAAAAGAAGACTGACCAGTCCTCGTTTTTGGGATGTGTATCGCAAGATATTGCAGCCAGGGGGTAATGTGTACCTAAAAACGGATAATATGACGTTGTTTCTCTACACACTGGATGTATTGCGCGATCGAGAGGATGTACAAGCCTTGAGCTATACAGAAGACCTGTATCGGTCTGATTTTGCAACAGCGCATTATGGTATACAGACCAATTATGAAAAACGGTATCTGGCTCAGGGGATCGCTATCAAGTACTTACAGTTCTCTTTTGGCAAAAGCGCCGACACGAAACGGCCGCAAGATTCCTAATCTGGCTATCGAATAGCTTGTTGGTGCCAGACGTAATGGGCTGCCTTCGCATGGGTTTACTGTATCCCTGAGGTCACTGACCACGGCCGCTAAACAAGTGTCTCCACTGGTTAAATCGATGTACATACAACAGACTAAAGCCCCCCATAAGCATGTCACTCCTATCTGCTGCTGAAACGCTCATTTGCCGATAGCGGTTGTAAAATTTGGCACTGAGCCTACCGTCCTCTGTCAGTGTAGTAGTCAAGGTCCAGTTCCCTATCCTATGCGCTGTACGACTCGTATCCTCCATGATAGTACCTAAGGCTCCCTCTCGTACAATGCGCAACCTTCCTCCGAAAAAATTATAGCCAACTCTCAAGTGCAAATCCTTGAGCTGGGCTGTGGTTAGGTCCGAGAGATCGATGGCTGTATCCAGGATCATATTTTTATTCCACTGCATGGCCAGATTGCTGACTTGCTGTGAGAAAAACTCACCCAAGTTGCGACCTATTGTATCCCTACCCATGCTACTCATACTGCCCAACTGCTCGTCAGGAGCGAACATCCTGAGTACCATGAGGCTGAATACCTGACTCTTGCGATATGTCTCACTGGTGGCCATCTTGTCTTGAAAACTAGCAATAGCTGCTTGCCACGCTGGATCATCGGGCAATTCTGGAAAATGAATGGCGTACTGTAACTCTGGCGCCACCAGTGTCCCATTCAGGTTGAGCTGTAATTGCACAGGGTATCTACGTGCATTTACCTTAGGCACAGCTATGCCATAGGCTTTCAAGAGGGGCGTGAGCACAATCCGTTGCTCATCAGTAGCTTGGCAATTCAGTATCCCCTCAGTGGGTTTTTCGTACCAGGTAATGCTACCACCCGGCTGTAGGGTGAACTTTCTCCTGATGACCTGGTACATACAAAGCTGACAATGCCCTTCTGTGAGTTTGTACTGGCCCGTTACACTGAGTGCTCCTTGGGTATCTAGCTTAATGCGCAGGCTACCTGCTCCCCTACTCTCGATGGCTTCCTGGGTATCTGTATTCCAAATGATCTCGGTCACAGCAGCCGGCGTCAAGGTCAGTGCCATGTTTAGTAAGATGCCCTGAAGGTGTGCTGAAGTAGCCTGATCTGTAGTACTGGATGGTGGGGATGTTGGGCTGACAAAACGAATATAGCTTACGGTAGGGTGTGCCTTATTGGACCATGCAACGGGTATCGTGATCCGCGTGCCCGGCTCTGTGGTGGCCTGGATATCGACGACTATCCTATGTACAGGGCCTGTGAAACGGGCAACCCCACTAGCTATGCCTATGCCATAGAGGTAGTCGCTATCGCTGTGAGCCGTTCTGAGGACTTGTAACTGCTTAGCCTCCAAGGCCAATGCTAGCTCAAAATCCCGCAAGTAGGTATGGTAGATAGTGCCCTGTAGCATCCCGGCTCCTTGGTGTTCATCGGTCAGCTCGAATCTGTGAATCTGTATCTCATTTTCTGTACAGTGAATAGCGCCACTCCAATGATATATGGTGTTGAAGTAATTAACCCTGCATCTGCCCTGCCTAATTTGTGCATCGCCCGTAACCTGTAGATGTGCAAGACTTCCCTGAATCCGTAATTCCCCACTGACCGAACCAGCTACTTGCGAAAAAATGCCTCCTATACACGGTTCTATAATAGCCAGCTGTGCATCCGACATAACCGCTAGCAAAGACAAGCTGTTCTCTGTATACCCGGGTGCATAAAACCCTGTCATATCCATTTGGGTTATGCCCAAGTGATTAACTTGCAGCTGCATATGTAGCTTTTCTTCAGGGTCGTCCCATCGGGTGTGCACCATTAAGTCTCCGATAGCCATATCGTGAGCAGTCATGCCCACTATATGGAGAGAACCCTCTATCCACACACGTGCTGATAGCCCTACGTGAATTGCTCCATCTACAAGCCCCTCCAGTTCTGTATGCAGTATCTTATTGAGATGGCTCAGATGGACACCTTGTAGCTCCATACACATGAGCTCCCCAGGTCGGCGGTGGGGGGTACTGACACAACGTATCTGCTGCGCTGCGTGTGTGAAGGTTATATTTTCAAATTGGATATCTGACCCGCTATACGTGATGCTATTTTGAGGTGCTAATTCCCAAAAGGCATCAGCTACCTGGACATACGCCTGTTCTATGTTCGTCCGTAGGGTGTCATTTTCCCAAACCGAATGCCCTACTAGATTGAACCGATGATGTGTGTGTAGAGCTGGGTCCGGATGTGCGAGATGCGCGTTAAAATCTAGCAAGTCATCTGCCCAATTTATACCTACTGAAAGAACTTGGGTGTCGGGCTGACCATCGCCTGTTATGCGCTCAGCAGTCAGCTTGCTGGTAGCCCTCAGGCCGCTCCCATCTTTCTTTTGAGCCGCCTGGATGCACCAGTTTGTGTTGATCCAATGGCTCTTGCAGAAGGTTAATGCCTCGGCTTGGGTTACGTAGATGGACCAGGCTAAGGCTTCCTTTTCTGAAGAAAAATGACCCGACACGTGCGTGTGGGGCGCTAGGTATACTTCAGATGCAAAGACGGGGGGCAAGGACAGAGGGGCTTTTAGGTAAGCTGTGTAATCAAAAGCGTACGACTGTGCCGTGTACTGGGGTGTCACAGTCTGTCCATGTGTTAGGCGTGTTACATAGCTCTGTAAAAACTGTCGTATGTCTTGGACGAATGCGGTGTAGGGTAGTTTCCCCTTAGCTTGCGCTGTAAATAAATCAGTGTCTACAGCTAACGTGTCGCCAGATGGCTGTCGGTGGTTGTGAATATGCAGGCTATGCAGTGGTAATTTTCTGCCAGCCAGGTCTAGGGAACATTGCGTAAACGCACCGTCCAGGCTCCATTCGTCCAGGTCTGTACCACGCAGCCTAACGTCTACGTGGGTGCGCAGTGTAGCCGCCTCTTTAGTGAACTGCAGTGCCTGTAAGTCAGCTTTGTGGAGCTGTCCTCGGGCGTGGATTTGCTTACAGGGTCCTCGCCAGTCTACCTGGGTGTGTGTGGCTAGCTTGAGGTGTGGGTCTCGGATGGCTACGGTGCCTTCCAGTAGCCCTTGTTTAAGCTTTCCATCTGCATGTATATTTTGGTATGTGTAATCGTGCCAGCCGAGCTGGTGTATATCCGCTTTCAGGTGGACATCAGCTACAGCTGGGGTGAGTCCCTGGCCCTGTATTTGACCTTGCATACTCAGGTGCTGTAAGGCCTGCACGTCTAATAGTTGGCCTATGTCCAACGCGTTGGTGGTAAGGGTACCGACATAGGCCGCTTCTTGCCAGCCCGTGCGAATAGCTACTTGCATATCTGTGGCGATGCTGCCTAGCGGCGTGACCAACTTGCCTCTTAAAGAAAAATCACGTAGCGAGCCTGTCCCTTCCCCGACTATGGTGCAAGATCCTACCTGTTGTGCCAAGTTGATGTACTGCTGTGGGATATAGGCTAGTATATCAGTGGCCTGGCAGTGCGTATCGTGCAGCTGGATGCGATAGAATGCAGTTTCCCAATGAGGTAATCCCTGTACCTGCAAGGTGCCTTGCAGTTGACTGAGCCCTTGCTGGCCTAACCACAGCTGAAAATTCTCTAAGCAAAAATCGCTGATGCAGCCCGTCAATTTCCCCCGTAGGTTATAACAAGCTGCATGCTGTTTGTCATGATATCCATGGGGGAAAAATGTGGCTAATTCTTCTGTAGATAGCACTGATTCCTCAAATGTCGCACAAATCTTAACAGCGTCTGTACAGCTGTACAGTGCTTGTAAGTTGGGATAGTACAGCTGGATATCGCCCTGGACACAGCTCTTTGCTGTCTGTAGGAGCAGCTTGCGTAGGTGCAGCTGTCCGCTGGCTAGGTGGAGATGAGTACAAAGCTGATTGCAAACCCATGGGCTGTCTGGGCAACGACCTGTGCCGTCTATTACATCTACGTCTAAGGCATGTCTATGGATACATAGATTATGTAGCTTGAGATGGATTTGCGCCAGGTGCATCAGATGGGGAGGTATTCTGTACTTCTGCGTAGTCACTTGGCTGTGTACCCGCTTTGGTAGGTGCTGATGTGCCCAGGCTGTAAGTTGCATAGGTTGTGTAGGGGTAGGGTAGGGTAGGTATAGGCTAGCTTCTTGTATGTGTACAGTTTTGAGGATACAACGGCGGTGTACAATCGACCGGAGCCAGCTAACCTCCAGCGATACTTGTTCGATGGCTAGTATCTGCTGACTGTGCGCGTCTTTGACCTGTAGCCCTGTTATAACCGCGCTTTGTAGCCAGTGGAGATGGAAGTGAGTATGCTGGATGGTGTAGGGTATGCGCGCGCTTACGTATGCGAGTGCATGGGTAAATAGCTTATTTTGCACGCTAGGCACCTGTAACACGGTACCTAATGTTATCAAGACACTGAGTAGCGCTAGAGCAATGCCTGTACAACAACGGAAAAACACGGTGCTCGGTCTACTATTTTTCACTGTAGCGAACAAAAATGTCAGGAGATGTGCAATTGAATATACTCGCTATCGAATCATCTTGTGATGAGACAGCAGCAGCTGTTATAGCTAATGGAAAGATACGGAGCCATGCGCTAGCTACCCAATCGGTGCACAAAAGCTATGGAGGTGTGGTACCTGAACTGGCTTCCCGAGCGCATCAGCAACACATTGTATCTGTCGTAAAAAGTGCGCTTGACAAAGCAACCCTAGTCCCTGCTGACTTGCGTGCCGTGGCTTTTACCAGAGGGCCTGGCTTGCTGGGTGGCCTGCTAGTGGGCACCTCGTTTGCTAAGTCCCTGGCTTTTGCTAGAGACATTCCCTTGATAGGTGTCAACCATATGCAAGCACACGTTTTATCACACTTTATCGAGGCCCCCTATCCTCCCCTCCCTTTTCTCTGCCTAACGCTTAGTGGTGGACACACGCAGCTAGTATGGGTCAAGGATTATCTGGATATGCAACTGCTAGGCGAGACCCAAGACGATGCCATAGGAGAGGCCTTCGACAAAATAGCACAGATGATGCAAATGCCCTACCCAGGTGGTCCTTGGATAGATCACTATGCCCGCAACGGGGATCCACATCGATTCACATTCCCTGCGACCAGCATGCCCAACCTAGATTTTTCTTTCAGTGGCATCAAAACAGCCTTCCGTTACTTTGTCCGTGAGCAAGCAGCCCAAAATCCTGACTTTATAGCCCATCACCGCGATGATATCTGTGCCAGTATCCAGCAAACGCTCATCAATATGGTCTTAGAAAAGCTCAAAAGTGCCGTAGTCCAGACAGGTGTATCTGCGGTGGGTATCGCAGGGGGGGTAGCTGCGAATACTGCCCTGAGAAGCTGTCTAACACAATGGGCCCAGCAGTTAGGCTGGCAAGTATTTATCCCCCAGCCAGTCTACTGTACGGATAATGCAGCCATGATTGCGCTAGCCGCGCATCATCAATATATACAACGCGATTTCTGCGATATGAACGTTGCCCCACTGACTAAAATGCCTGTATGAGTAACAAGGCAAAAAAGCACATTCGTCTGCTTAAACCCCCGACGATTACAAACAAGCGCGCCAGCTTCGAGTACAGCTTACTCGACAAATATGTAGCGGGGCTGGCACTTACGGGTACCGAAATTAAGTCCATCAGGGGGGGTAAAGTGAACATACAGCAGGCCTATTGTGTTTTTGCGCATCAGGAGCTTTTTGTCAGAGATATGCATATTGGGCACTATGCATTTGGTAACCTACACAATCATAATGAGACGCGTGTTCGCAAGCTACTCCTACATCGAAGAGAGCTGGACAAGCTCATGAAAAGCAAACAGAAGGGACTCACCATTATACCCATTCAACTTTTCGTCAACCCGGCTGGCCTGGCTAAGCTAGAGATTGCGCTGGCTAGAGGTAAAAAACTATACGACAAGCGCCAATCTATCAAAGAGAAGGATCTACAAAGAGAAGCGGCGCGTCAATATCGACACCGTGCATTGGGCTAGGTTACAGGGTATGGCAAGCATACACAACCTCTGCAAATGTGTAGCAGCGGCTAACCCTGTGTGCGCTGAGCTGATAGCCGCTACGCCATAGCCGTGGCTGTGTCTCACAGAGTAAAACACACGACCACTTGGCACGCTCGGAAGGACTCGAACCCTCAACCTTCGGAGCCGAAATCCGACGTTCTATCCTATTGAACTACGAGCGCTGATGTTCTTTACACGGCTGCGTCACTTGTTTAGGATCGCATGGACCCACCCTCACAACGTGCGCTAGCTACAGGTGACTAACCCGCACTAAACTATGCGTTTTGGTCTTACATATCAAACCCAAGTCATTACGCTGTATTTTTGCCAAGCATACTGGTCCACATCTAAATCTACAACGTATATCCAACCATGCTGGTTGCGAAGGGAATATATAAGTACCACGGCCATTTCCCGGTCTTACGAGGTATTGACCTACGTGTCGCGCCTGGAGAAATCGTGGCGGTAATGGGCGCTTCTGGGGCTGGGAAAAGTACCTTGCTACACGTGCTAGCTACTCTAGACAGACCCCAAAGCGGTACATTGCACTTGTATGGGGAAGATGTTTTGGCACTCGATGCCCATCAGCTAGCCAAGTTTCGCAACCGATACATCGGGTTTGTGTTTCAATTTCATAATTTACTCCCCGAATTTACCTTGCTCGAGAATGTATGCATGCCTGGCTATATAGGCGGATATGATAAAGCTGATGTAGAAGTCCGAGCCCATACCTTACTTGTTTTGTTAGATATCGCGCATCGAGCCCATCACAAGCCCGGGAGTCTCTCTGGGGGTGAGCAACAGCGCGCGGCTGTAGCGCGGGCCTTGATTAACCGTCCGCACATTGTCTTTGCCGACGAGCCCAGTGGTAGCCTAGATTCCAAAAACGCCACAACTCTACATAATTTGTTCTGCAAATTGCGAGCTGAGCTCAACCAGGCTTTCCTGATAGCCACGCACAATCCTTCGCTAGCTGGACTGGCTGACCAAAAGCTGTTAATGCAAGACGGCAGCTTAGTGGCCTAATAAAGCTGCTTTAACTTCTTCGTGAGCCCTGATCGGCCACCAGATTAGCAGCTTTTGCTGAGCCTGTCTCTGTATCTTGATGGCTATCATAAGCTGTGAATCTGCTGCGTTTGCTTGGTGACATACGATCACAGGAACCGCCTAGTTGCTCATCTACCCTGATAGATGCCCTTCCCATCCTACCAGCCAGGGTAGCCAATGCAGCCAAAGCAGGCACATACGTCTCGGCGTAACCCTCATTCTTCAAGAGGGCTTCTATGTAAAGCAAGATTTCTTGCACATATTCTGCTTTCCCCAATAAAGACCGTAGGGCACCGTTGGCAGCCTTTTGTACATCTGAGTCCTTATCGCGCAAGGCCTCGATGATGCAGAAAAAAGTCTCTCGCCTATTAGCTCCGCCTATGGCTAGTGGGATAAGCGCCTTGGTAGCAGCTTGTCTAACTTCTGCATCCTGGTCTTGCAAAGCTACCTGGGCCGCAGGGAAAATTTTCTCTACGTTAGCCTCCCTTTGGCTCGATAATGCGGGCAAAGCTTCTGCAGTAGACCGGCGAACCTCACGGTGCACATCCTGTAGCCCCGTCTTCAAGAGTAAAACAATGGATTGAGTAGGAAATGGTTTGCCTAAGCTGGAGAGTGTATACCAAACAGACTTCCGAACGAAATAGTGTGTATCTTTTAGTCCCATGTTCAGGAAAGAAAAAATGGATTGTAAAGGGATAAGGGTGCCTAGCTTAGACAATGTATCCCAAGCAGCTTGCCGCACACCATAGTGAATATCTTGTAATCCTATCTCAAAGAAGGTATTTAATGTTTTCGGAGGGACCTGTTTGCCTAAGCTAACCAACGCTTTCCAGAGCGTTTGACGCACGGAATGCTGTCTATCTCGTATACCTACTCCAATAGCCTCAGTAATTTGCTCATCAGGGACGTGGCTGCTTAGTCTCCCCAGTGCGTGCCAAGCGGCCTGACGTATATCTGCATCTGGATCGGTTGTTCTGTTTTTTAAATGAAGATAGATTTGCTCAAAGGGTATTTCCTGGCATGTATACTGACACAAGTATTCTTCAATGTATTTTATTCTCTCTTGCAAGTAAGGCCATATTTTTTCGAAGGGTATATCTCGGTACAAAGTCACCAGTATATCGTGTGCATCTTGACGCACAAGGGTAGAACGGTCTCGTAGTCCCATCTCTAAAATCGGCCGCACATGTTCAAAGTTTATGCCTTGGCTCAACGCTTTGAGGGTTCTTAGGGCGTCTTGACGTACAGAGACAGAATCATCTTCTGCACCCATGGCTAAGAGCGGTGATATTTTCGCGAAAGAGATTTCCTTGCCTAGCTTCTCCAGAGCACGCCAGGTAGCTTGACGCACAAAATAGTTTGCATCTCTCAGGCCTTCTTCGAAGAAGGGAAGTAGTTTTTCCAGTGCACGGGAGGTAGCTCTATCGCCTAGGATACTCAGTGCTTCCCACGCATCCTGACGTACGCATCCATTAGTATGGCTTAGTTTCTTTTGTAAACAGGGCCATATTCTTGTGAAAGATATGTCCCTACACAGAAATATAAAAACATCCCAGGCTGCGTGCCGCACACGAGAAGCATTATCCTTGATGGGTAGTTTCAATAGGGGTAATACCTGCTTCAAGGAGTTATGCTCGCCCAGTGACGCCAGGATTTGCAGTGTATCTTGGCGTATTTGGGGGTAAGTATCCGCTAGGCCTTGGCTCAGCAGTGGTGATACTTTTTCAAAAGGAACATCCACAGCTAATGCACTCATGACTTTGAGCGCATCTTGGCGCACAATATCATCCTGGTCTTGCAACCCCATCTCTATGTAACAAGCCACCTGTTCCCAAGGCTTCCCTGCGCCCAAGTTCTGTAAAGCCTGGAGAGCACCTTGGCGTACGACGATAGCGCTGTCTTGTAAGCCTGCTTCTATGTAAGGAGCTATTTGCTCCCAAGAATAGTTTTGGGCCAGTTGTTGCAGGATCTTGAGTGTCTCTGCCCGTATCTCTTCAGCGTGATCTCGCAAACTCTTGTTTAAGAGCCATGATATATGTTCAAAAGGTATATCTCCTGCCAGTGTACCGACAGCTTTCAGGGAACACTGACATATCCTATCCGTACTGTCTAACAGACCGACCTCTAGAAGAGGGAATACTTCTGCCCAGGGCTGATTTTTACCTACTATTTCTAGCACTTCGACTGCCTTCTGGCACACCTCATCGGCTTGATCTGCTAAAACTTTCCGCAAGAGAGATGATACTTGCACAAAAGGTATGTTACAGGCCAGCTGCCCCAGGATATGGAGCGCATCGCAGCGCACAGCACAAGATGAATCTTGTAGCCCCCACTCTAATAGAAATAGAAAAGATACTTGTCCTAGGGGGTAATCTTTGCCCAATGCCCCCAAGACCGCTAGGGTACATTGTCGTACAGCAGAGCAAGGATCTTGGAGTCCTGTTTTCAAAAGCCGCGATATGCTTTCCCAGTGAGTCTGTGCGCCTACTATCTTGACGATCTGTAATACAGCTTGGCGTACCCCCTGGTGGGGGTCTTGTAAGCCCATGACCAAGTGAGGCCAAATCTTCGCCCAGGGAATGTCTGCCTCCAGTGCTATCAGTACATTCCAAGCGGCCTGGCGCACATATGGATTAATGTCTTCTAACTGCTTTTCTAAGAAAGGCCAGACTTTCTTAAAGACATGACCTCTAGCCAGGATACCCAGGGCTTTTAGGGCATCTTGACGTATGCATCCCTCGCTGTCTTGCAGTGCGATTTCCAAAAGGGACGATGCTTGGTAGAAAGGGACATTTGTACCTAGCGCTGCGAGTGTCTGTACAGCATGCTGACGTATCGCAAACGATCTATCTTTCAGCCCCGTCTGCAAAAAAGTCGCTATTTTTTCGAAGGGAATACCTTTGCATAGGTCACCTACCGCTTTGAAGGTATCTCGGCGTACATCAGGGGAATCATTCTGCATACATATTTTCAATAGGTTGTAAACCTCTGTCAAGGGAGCGTATTCACTTAGAACCAAAAGGGTTTGCCAGGCAGTCTGTCGCACAGCAAGTGTGTCACTGCACAGCCCAATGGCCAGTGCAGGAGATATCTGCCCAAAAGCGACGCGGGATACAGGTGGCTGGTTGTCTTCTGAAGTAGCTGTGCGTGTTTCTTCTGTTGTATCGTACGACTCCTTTCCTTTTTCACTCTGTGTGGTTTCTTCCGGTAAGTTCGTGCCTGATCTCAAATGAGTCGATGTTGGGCTGCGAGATGGATTGGCTGCAGGCGCTTGTAGTGTCTGGAGCGATAGACTGTGTGCCGAAGTTTCGGAAGGTGGCTCTGGGACAGTACCTGCTTGCAACACAAGGCTTGGCTCGACTCCTATTGCTGGAGCTGTACTGCTGGATACAGGTATGGCTACCGTAGCTGACTGACCCGCTGCAGGAGTAGTCAGCTGCTCACTGCCCTCACGTATTTTTGGGCTTAAACCATCTACCCCACAGCTCTGTAAGAAAAGGCCGAAAAGTAAGATGTAGGTTGTGTGTTTCAGGTATCTATTCCTCATAATGCTTCTGAATTTATATTATTCAATTATTTCCTTACGTCCCGAGTAACGAAGCTACAGGTATGTTTTCTTTCAACTTAGGTATGTAAAATGTTTCTTCCAAAAAGCCAACCCATACGCTGGTTGCGGGAGACACTTCCCTCATCCTCAAACACCCAGCTACTGCCTCCGCCTATTTTCAACAGCTCCCAGGGCAAAAATCATAAAGAAGACAATTTCTGCAAATACTGTGCTGCTTGTGCTCCAATAGCTTCCCGCTCCCTATCCGACATTTTATCAAGTATGCTGTACATAATACGCATTCGCTCCTGATTACCTAACACTTTTCTGTGCTTAGCTAAAAAATGCCAATACAAGACATTGAAAGGACATGCTCTTTCTCCTACACGCTTCTTATGATCATAGTAGCACGTCTTGCAGTAGTCACTCATTCTGTGGATGTAGTTGGCACTGCTTATGTAGGGCTTGCTAGCCACAATGCCCCCATCCGCAAACTGACTCATACCACGGGTATTTGTAATCTCTACCCATTGTACCGCATCTATGTAAACCCCCAGATACCACATATCTACTTCATCGGGATGCACACCTGCTAGCAATGCAAAATTGCCCGTAACCATAAGACGCTGAATGTGATGTGCATAAGCATGTACCAAGGACTGCTTAATTGCATGGTGCATGCAAGACATCTTCGTTTCTCCAGTCCAATAGTAACCCGGTAGCTGTGCCCGGTGATCAAAAAAATTCTTTTCCGCATAGGTGGGCATGAATTCCCAATAGATGCCACGCATGAATTCTCGCCAGCCGACAATCTGCCGTATAAACCCTTCTATTTGCGCAAGCCCAATTTGTGCCCGATGCGTTTCCCAATGCACTAGCGCTGCTTGGACTACCTGTCGCGGTGATAAAAGCTTAGTATTGAGCGCAAACGAGAGACGTGCATGAAACAAATACCAAGAACGTGTAGTCATGGCATCTTGATATGTGCCAAAATAGGGAAGAGCGTCTTGTAAAAAGCTGTGCAATGACTCCAGGGCCTGCTTTTGTGTAGTTGGCCATAGAAAACGATGTGCTGCTACTTGTCCAAAATAACGTAAGCCGGCCCTATCTATGTCCGCTAAGATGTCTGTGCAGTCTGTGACTGAGCATGGAGGGGGAGGTAGCGGTACTTCGCCTTTCCAAGCCTTTCTATTCTCGGAATCAAAGTTCCATTGGCCTCCTACGGGCTGACCCTTTTCCAGCAGAATCTGATGCTTCCTACGCATGTGTCGGTAGAAGCTCTCCATCCTCCGCTGTTTTTTGCCCTTGAACAAACAGGCTAACTCTGTGCGCTTGGTGTAAAAATGCTCGGTGTCAAAAGCCGCTGTATCGATGTGCGTGTGGCTACAAAAGCTCCGAAGTTGCTTATCTAGGCGATATTCGTCAGGCAGCAGGTATTCTAACCGGGCTATGCCCCGTTTCTGGATAAGTGCTTCCAGGTTTTTGTCTAGCTGCTGTGCGTTGTCTCGGTCGTTGATTTTCAGATAGATAACCTGATGCCCTCTTTGTTGCAGCTCGGCGGCAAACTGACGCATGGCCGAGAAATATCCCACTAGCTTTTGTACATGATGCGTTACGTGCGTTGCTTCCTGCCGAATCTCCATCATGACATAGCCTACGTCTGGGCACTTTTCTTGAAACCAACTGTGCTGGATGTTGAGTTGATCTCCCAAGATGAGTCGCAATTTTTTCATACGCTGTGCGACAGGTAATGCTACCCACTAGGTACTGGTGGTTGCCCTGCACAAAATTTTCATCGTTTATGCTCATCTAGGTTCTACGTTGCCTCCGAATCTAGGCATCTTGCCTGAAATTGCACACATCAGGAGGGCTGCCTGTAAACGCGTAAATGTGTTGCTCAGCTAATCTTCACAACCTCTTTTTCAACCATGGCCTCTTTCCCACAAAACGCCACGCCAACCTTCACGATCTCCTCAATATGCGACCAAGCCTTCACCCTTGTAATGTACTCTTTCTGATCAATCTGCTCCAACGCCTCCTGTACCTTCCTTGCTAACCTTTCCTTGCTACTGGCTACCTTGTATTCAAAAACCATCGCCATCTTACTATGCTCTTCCCGCGGGATGATCAGCATATCTGCGTACCCCTGACCGCTCTCTATCTCTGAATTAATAGCCCAATCCTTTTGCATGGCAATGAATAACCCCGCCATAAACCCACTGTAAAACCGCTCCGCTCCACTGGGACCTACGTTTCTGAGACTCGTAGCTTCTGCCAGGTATCTGTTGAGCAGTTCCGAAAATGATTTGACCTCCCCGCGGAATAGGTAGCCAATCATATTGGTGTAATAGGTAGACTTGGCCTGCCCCTTAAACCAGCCTATGATCAAGCTTTTGTAGACAGCTCTTATTTCCGCGTTGGGGATACGAACTTGGCAAAGATACTCAATACCAGGTCTGGGTTCCATCTCTCCAGCTAAGGTAACATAACCAGCAGCTAGCATGAGGGACCAGAACTTTAGATTGTGATCTGTATCCAACATATTAACGTGCGGGCTGATCTCGACGCCGATCGTATCTTCAGCTAAAAGTTGCTCAATCTGATAAATCAAGTCATCACTGTCTTGCAGGAGGTTTCTGAGTAAGGTATCACTGCCTGTATTGACCCAATAGGGAGCTAACTTACCACCCTCGCTTATGCAGGACATAATAGACCAAGGATTGTAAATAGTAATGCCCCCGACGGTATAGCCATTGTACCAAGCTTTGATGTCTTCCAGATCGGGAGCAGGTTCTTCAATCCGTTTCTTGATGTATGGATGCGCAAATAAATTGCTCACTTCCGTATCAGTAAATCCAAAGTGCTCGGTATAGCGCTTGTCTAAAAGAGAATATTCTTGAAAGTTATTAATCCCTGAAAACAAGTCGGCCTTGGCTATCCTGAGGATCCCTGTCATGATTCCCTTTTCGAGGTAGGGGTTATCCTTGAAGCACTTACCCAAAAGACCTCGCATAAAGCTGAGTACCTCTTCATAAAGTGTAGGCTTGAGAAAAGTGCTATTGAGCGGAGCATCGTACTCGTCGAGTAGAACGAAAACCCGCTGGCCGTGATATTCATAGAGAAGCTCTGACAAGAAGTAGAGAGAGATTTTCAGGCTGGCTAAGCTCGCTCTCCTTCTAAGCACGTCAGAGAAGTACTCAGCTTTGGCACTAGTTGCTTCTTCCTTTTCTAATGAATACAACCAGCTACTCAAGTAAGCATGTTTACTGTACAGCTCAGCTAATATATCTTTGAAGCCCTGCTCAATGGTCTGTACGTCATTACCTTCTGTACCCCTGAGCGATAAAGCGATCACTGGCCATTTCCCCTGATGGCTGGCAATGAGTTCAGAGTACTCTTTCCCGACCTTAAGATGATCAAATAGACCTGGGTGTGGATTAACGGTCTCGAACTTTCTTGTAGTTGCATTTTTCCTGACCTCACAGCGAAGAAAATGATAGAGCATACTCATATTGAGCGTTTTCCCCCACCTTCTGGGACGTGTGATGAGCGAAGCTTTTATACCACCACCCTCTGTGAGAAGATCTTTGATCAGGAGCGTTTTGTCAACAAAAACATCTCCTGATACCAGTTCTATAAAATCTCCTGTACCTATAGCGAATCTACCTGCACTTAGGTAAGCTCCAGATTTGTGATGCGAAGCCGTAGAAAAAGATGACAAATTGGACATAATGCCTTCCTCAGTTGATCTTCACGATCTCTTTTTCAACCATGGCCTCTTTCCCACAAAACGCCACGCCAATCTTCACAATCTCCTCAATATGCGACCAAGCCTTCACCCGTGTAATGTACTCTTTCTGATCAATCTGCTCCAACGCCTCCTGTACCTTCCCTGCTAACCCTTCCTTACTACTGGCTACCTTATATTCAAAAACCACCGCCATCTTACTATGCTCTTTCCGCGGGATGACCAGCATATCTGCATACCCCTGACCGCTCTCTACCTCCGAATTAATAGCAAAGTCTTTTTGCATGGCAATGAATAACCCTGCCATAAACCCACTGTAAAACCGCTCTGCTCCACTTGGACCTACGTTTCTGAGGCTCGTAGCTTCTGCTAGGTAGCTGTTGAGTAGTTCCGAAAATGATTTGACCTCTCCGCGGAATAGGTAGCCAATCATGTTTGTGTAATAGGTAGACTTGGCCTGTCCCTTAAACCAGCCTATGATCAAGCTTTTGTAGACAGCTCTTATTTCCGCGTTGGGAATACGAACTTGGCAAAAATACTCAATGCTAGGTCTGGGTTGCATTTCTCCAGCTAAGGTAACATAACCGGCAGCTAGCATGAGGGACCAGAACGTTAGATCACGATCCGTATCCAGCATATTAATGTGAGGACTGATCTTGACTTCGATTGTATATTCAGCTAGGAGTTGCTCAACCTGATAAATCAGGTCATCACTGTCTTGCAAGAGGCTTCTGAGCAAGGTATCACTGCCTGTATTGACCCAATA
>JAYMFU010014451.1:0-31299 GCA_036784835.1 Phaeophila floridearum
CTCACCCGGTCCCTGGAGGATGGCGACCCACCATCGGACCGTCTCGCGCACTACGGCCTCGCGGAATGGCCCGACGACGCCGGGGACCGAGAGCGACTTGGCCTCGCGCTGATCTACGCCTCCCTCCACGGGCAGATCGAGGCCATGCAGGTGCTCATGGAGGCCGGCGCCGACCCCAACCACCGACCTCCCTTCGATCACCACGGGACAGCCCTCCACTGGGCGGTCATGGGCGACCAGGCCGGGGCCGTGCGGGTCCTCCTCGAAGCCGGGGCCGACCCCAGCGCTCGCGACCGGTCCTTCGCGTCGACGCCGGAGGGATGGGCCCGCCATCTGGGGAAGACCGAGGCCCTGGGCGCCCTGGCCGGAGCTTGAGACCGGGGCTGCCGGGGTCGAAGAAGGTGGGGCGAGACCGTATTTCGGCGGCTACTCGTCTTGAGGTGACGTCACGGTGACCGGTACGGACGTGACGGCCGTGCCCGACGTCACCACGATGGTCGTCGAGCCGATCCCCGTTGCCCGCACGAGTCCCGAGGCATTCACCGAAGCGACCGCCGTGTTCAGCGAACCCCATGTCACCGTGCGGCCGAACAGGGCGTTGCCCTGGGCGTCTTCGAGCACCGCAGTCAACGTCGCGGTCTCGCCCACGACCATGGTGGTATCGCTGGGGGACACCAAGACGGTGTCCACCGGCGACGTGGCCACCACGACGGTGTCGGCGAAGGTCGCCGCTCGCACCTCAAGGCGAGCCTGACCCAGAGCCACGGCCATTGCGGTCCCTCCGGCGGTCACGGCGATGATCGACGAATCCTCCGACAGCCACGTGCCGGCCATGTCGGACACCGTGTCGCCGGTGGCGAAGAGGAGCGCGGAGCCGATGTTCACCGACTCTCCGACGTTGGGGATCAGAACCACCGGAGCCTCGGCGAAGATGCCCGCGGGCACCGGGTCCACGTCGATGACGGCAGAGGTCGGCTCACCGGGGGCGATACGTACGACGCCGCCCCCTTCGAAGAGCGCGGACGGACCGAGCCCGAGCGACGCGACGATCCCCAGAGCATCCACCCGCTCCTGGACCTCCAGGGCCACGGGGATCCTTATTCGACCGTCCACCGGGATTGCGACGAAGACCGTGTCCCGAAAGGAGCTATCCGGACGGAGGAAGCGTACGGCAGCCCAGCGCACCTTCTGGAACGCTTCCGCGGATCCCCCGATGGCGGGGGGCTGGATCTGGAAGGACACGTCCACCGTGGCAGGCGCCGGGGCCGGCTCCGTGAACAGCGCGTCGCAGCCCACCAGCGTCAGCCCGAGGCCCAACACCGCCACCCCGACGCGGGCTCGCCGACCACGACGGCCGGTCAGAGGAGCACTCATCGTCCGGCCACCACGCGAAGAGTGATGCCGGCCTCCCACCCCGAGAACCCCGACTCGGCGCCTTCCTGGACGAGGACGTTGCCGGTCCGCCACACGAAGGAAGGAGTCACGAAGACCTGGAGGGTACTGGCGTTGCCCGAGAGCCGGAGGTCGAAGGCGGGCCCGATGGTACCCACCCATCCCTGGCTGGCGCCGTCCTCGGCGCGGAAGACGTGCAGTTCGGCCTTGGGCAACACGGCCGACCCCCGGCCCAAGGGGAACCTCAGGTTCGCCCCGCCCATGAAGAGCTGCTGGGACGGGGTATCCGTGGCGCCGGAAAGAGCCGCCTCGTCGGTGAGGAGCGCTCCGTTGGCCCGATGGTTCACTCCTCCGAACACCAGGGCGCTGCTGCGCAGCCCCAACGGAAACGCGTAGCTCGCCACCGCCTGAATCCGCGTCCCCGACTTGAAGAGGTTGGCCCCGGCCAACTCGTCGTCGGCGAAGTGCTGCACACCCAGAAGAAGGGAGAACGTGCTCGTCTGGGAGACGTTGCGGTCGAGGGCGACGCGGACCTGGAGTTGGTTGCCGGGCTTGTACGCGAAAGGCAGGTCGGGCAACGGCTCGTACTCACGAGCAATGCGGTAGCCCGCCGATAGCCCGAGACCCCATGCACCGGCCTGCGTCGCCACGGCCACGTCTCCACCCACATCGCCCCCGCTGCCCCACGAGTCGATTCCGAAGGGGAGGAGGTCCGCCGCGATGACCGCGGCTACGAAGGATCCCTGAGTGTCCAGCGACGCCTTCCCCGTGGGAAGCGCCGAGCTGGCGGAGACGAGGAGCCAGTCCGGGCCAGGCCGATACGTGAGGACGACGTCGGTGTCGGTGGGACCGGAAAGCGACGCTTCCCCTCCCGCCGGACCCATGGCCGAGCCTCTGGCGTAGGCTCCTGACAGCCCGAGCGAGACTCGCCCCACGTCCACCGCCGCGGCGAAGGGCGCTACGACGAGGCGAACCGACTCGACACCGGCAACGGTGGGATCGTCGAATGAGTAGTTCTGCACATGAACACCGGCGCCGGCGCTTTGCGCGTCCAGTGGCGCCCCCCACACGAGGAGTGCCAGGCCCGCGGCAACGAGGCCGAGGCGCGTGGATGGGACGGGGGTGACACCGGACCTCATTCGTCGTCTCCCGGCCCCCGGAAGACCAACTCGAGGAGAACGACTTGGCCGACCCTGTCCTGCCCGAGGATCTCGGCGAGGATCGCTCGCTTCTGGGACCCCAGCGTCGCAAGCACCCGCTGTCTCACGGAGGCCGGCGCGTTGGTGAGGAGGCGAACCGCGGCCTGCCGCGAACCGAGGCGATGGGCCTGGCGGGCGATCTGGCCCGCGACGCGTAACGCCGGGGGTGGGATGGACAGCATCGTCGCCCGGTCGAGCCGGGTTCTCGCCAGTGCGAAGGAGGGGTCGAGGGCAGCCGCCTCGGCGTAGTGTTGGCGTGCCTGGCCGAAGTCGCCGGCGTCCGCCGCAGCCAGACCGCGGCCGAACGCGAGGAGCGCCTCGACACTCTCCGTCTGACGCTCGTTCACCAGCTCTCGCTCGGCTGGCGTCAGCTGGACGCCGAGCTCGTCATAGATGGCGAAGGCCAGTTGCTTCTCCAGTTCGAAGAAGCGCTCGATGTCGTCCTCCGCCTCCAGTGGATCGGCGAACTCCTGACCGGGTCGCCCCACCGTCACCACCGAGGCGTCGACGTCCACCCGGGTGACGTCCTGCATGCGAAAGCGGCCTTGGACGATGTGCCCCGAACCCAGGAGCCGTCCACTTCGTGCGGCCGTCGCTTCTTCCACCCTTCCCGATTCGGCGAGTTGAAGCTCGTCGAGCAACGTCTGGATCTTGGTGCGCTCGACGACGGTGAGCCGTTGGGTGATGCCCAGGTCCGTAGCAAGGAGCTCCGGCAGCACGAGGGCGAGGGGCTCGTACCGGGGATCGACGCCTT
Organism: Phaeophila floridearum; assembly: GCA_036784835.1. Lineage (NCBI taxonomy): Eukaryota > Viridiplantae > Chlorophyta > Ulvophyceae > Ulvales > Phaeophilaceae > Phaeophila > Phaeophila floridearum. The sequence continues at coordinate 3,346 of JAYMFU010014451.1, forward strand.
CGAAGACGAAGGGGAAGATCCCCACCGTCGTCGGGTCGGGCTCCGTCTGCGCCAACGCCGACTCCCGGGAGAGGGCGTCCCGTACGTCCGCTCGAAGGGCCTCGATCCGGGCCGCCTCGAGGCGGCGCTCGACCTCGGATCGGAGGGGGCCCTCGGTTCCCGTGTCCAGGAACGCCTGATAGAACCCCACGGCCTCTCCATGCTCCCCGGCGTCCTCGGCCAGGAGCCCCTGCATGACCAGGAGCCCCGGGTCGTCGGGCGCGGACTCGATGAGCGACTCCACCAACTCCCGGGCGTCCTCCAGGCGACCGGCTTCACGGTACCCCGATGCGAGGTGGAGTCCGGCCTCTACGTCACCAGGATCTTCGGCGACTCGGGCTTCGAGAGCGGGGAGCTCGGCGGGGGTCGGAATCGCCAACTCGGCACCGGCGCTGGCGCATCCCGCGGAGAAGGCGAGAACGACGAGGGCGGCTTTGAGATGCGGTGGGGTCATCCGTCGACGATAATGTCGTCACACCCCATAACGCAGGGACTTCGTTGGCCGCCTGGCGCCGCTCTCTGCATGATGGGGCGAGGACCCGTCGAGGAGGACCGGCATGGATACGATCGACTGCGCGGACGTTGAGGGCCAAATGGTCACTCCGGATAGGAGCTGAGCCCGGTGCGCGTACGCTTCTGGGGGACACGGGGATCCCTGCCGGTCCCGGGACCGTCGACCATCCGGTTCGGTGGGAACACGTCGTGTGTTCAGGTCGAATCCGACGCCGGTACCCTCGTGGTCATCGATTGCGGGTCCGGAGCCCAGGCCCTCGGGAGGGCGCTCACGGCCGAGGGCGGTGGGTCGCGAAGTGGCACGATCCTCTTCAGTCACACCCACTGGGATCACATCCAGGGGTTCCCCTTCTTCGCACCTCTCTTCGAGGAAGGGGGGGAGTGGGACGTGTACGGCCCCCGTGGGCTCGGCGAGTCCCTCCGCGACGCCCTCTCCGGGCAGATGCAATACACCTATTTCCCCATCACCCTCGAGGCCCTGGGCGCAGAGATCCGCTATCACCACCTGGTGGAGGGCTCGTTCCGCGTCGGTGACATCGAGATCCAGGCACGGTATCTGAACCACCCGGTCCTCACGCTGGGGTATCGGCTGGAAGTGGACGGGGCTTGCGTGGTGTACGCGTGCGACCACGAGCCGTTTCGAAAAGAAGCCGCCGGGGGCGAGGAAGCCCTGAAAGGCAAGGATCGGGCGCACGCGGAATTCGTCGCCGGAGCGGATCTCCTCATCCACGACGCACAGTACACGGCCGCCGAGTATCCGGGGCGGATCGGATGGGGCCACAGCACCATGGAGTACGCGCTGCGGGTGGCGCACCAGGGCGAGGCCCTGCGCCTGGCCGTGAGTCACCACGAGCCCACGCGTTCCGACGAGGAGTTGGCCCGGTTGGAGGAGGACCTCCAGGAGCGTGCCGTGGAGTTGGGCTACTCCGGAAGCGTCATGGCGGCGGCGGAGGGCTCGGTCATCGAGCTGCGGGGTGGGATCGCTGACGAGTCCAGCCAGGGACGCAGGGCGGCATCCGACTCGGCGCTACGGGACGACCGCACGATCTCGGGCCACCGTCTGGTGGTGGCGCTTCCTCCGTCCAGGGACGCCGAGGTGGTGAAGGAGGTCGCGGCGGCAGACGGCGTCGAAGTGGTGCGACGGGCTCCGGAGCTCGATCAGGACGCATTGGTAGCCCTCGACCAACCCTCCCTCGTTCTCGTCCCTGCCGAGGCCGAAGGGCTGGACACCGCCCGGCGCATCGCGGAGCTCGACGTCGAGTGGGCCGACGCCACCACCGTCGTCGCCGTCGCGGACGAGGCAGGCGAAGACGACGCCATCGACGACTGGCTGGTCAGGCCCTTCTCCCCCGAGTACGCACGGACCCGCATCCGCGGGTGGCTCCTTCGGACCCCGGTCCGGTGGACCACGGCCCCGGCCACCGAGAACGAGGTCGAACGGCAGGCATCCCTCGATCGCCTCGGCATCGTGGACACGGCCTCCGAGGAGCGCTTCGATCGGATCACGCGGCTGGCCGCCGCCGTGCTGGGCGTCCCGGTCTCGTTGGTGACGTTCATCGACGAGCAGCGGCAGTGGTTCAAGTCCGCGGAAGGTGTCGATATGCGGGAAACCACCAGAGACGCCGCCCTGTGTGCGCACACCATCCTCGGAGACGGGCTGTTGGTCGTCCCCGACGCCACCGCCGACGATCGGTTCGCGGACAACCCCCTGGTGACCGGTCCGGCCCACCTTCGCTTCTATGCCGGCTACCCCCTGCGCGCCCCTGACGGGCATCGGGTGGGAAGTCTGTGCGTCATCGACCGACGTGCACGAGACCTGTCCGCCCGAGATCGGAAACTGCTGGAGGATCTGGCCCGGATGGCGGAAGAAGAGCTGGCACGGACGCTGGACAGCCGCTACCGCGGATCGACCTCCGAGATATAGAGCGTCGCGGAGACCAACTCCTCGCCGTACGTCCCGACCCAGATGTCGTAGAGGCCGGACTGGGCTTTGGGGATGGCGATGACGGGGTCCAGGTCACCATAGCTGTCGTCGTCGCAGTACCACCGTCCGTCGGGACCGTTCACCAACAGCGTGGTGTCCTCGCCACTGATGGCCGAGATGTAGAGCGTATTGGCTTCAGTGGCGGTGTAGTACAGATCGAAGTCCGGAGCGTCGGCGACCTTCCCGTAGTTGCAGGCGCCCTCGTTCACGGCGATGTCACCACCCGCGGTGAGTTCGATGACGTGAGGGTCGGGCATGAAGCCGCTGGACAACTCGGCGGAGCCGTACGTGGGGGCGGCAGCAACGTCCTGAGCCGACGCGTGGGAAAGGGGTACCAGGGCGAGGGCCGCGAGCATCGCGGCGACGTTGGGAATACGCATCTGGGGCGGTGGGGTCTCGGGTGTGCCGAGAGCGTCCGATAGGCCCTCGACGATACCCTCGAATATGTGTGCTCCCAGGGGCGGGAGAACATGAAAACGTTCGGCGCGGTGCAGGAACTTGCACCCGACCATACGCCACGGGATGTTCTCGCTCGACCCGCGAACCCTTGATGGCCACCTCTCGAGCCCCCCGCCCATGACCCAGAGGATCTGCCTCCTCACCGACCAGGAGCTGGATGCCGACCCTTTTCCCGAGGACGACTGGCCGTGTGATCCCAGGCCGTACCTCCCCGAGGCCGACTGGACCCTGTTGACGCTGGAGAAGGAGTCGTGCGTCGCAGAGCTTCTTCGAGCGGCCAACGACGGTTACGACCTCTTCTTCAACCTCTGCGACGGCGCGTGGGACGAGGGCCGCGTGGGTGTGGAAGTGGTGCAGACCCTCGAGGCCCTCGGGCTCCCCTTCACCGGGGCGGACTCCGGGTTCTTCGAACCGACCCGGGAAGCGATGAAGCGGGCGTGTGCGGCGTGGGGCATCGACACGCCGGCCTACCGCTACGCAGCCAACGACGAGGACATCGAGCACGCCGCGGATGTCCTGCGCTTTCCCCTCTTCGTGAAGCACCCCAACAGCTACGCGAGTCACAGCCTGACCCGGCAATCACGGGTGACCAACCCTGCCGAGCTCCAGGAGCAGGCCCTGCGGATGATCGGGATGTTCGGGTCTACGCTCATCGAGGAGTTCATCGAAGGCGACGAGTGCACCTCGTTGGTGGTGGAGAACGCCCACGACCCCTCGACCCCCTTCGTCTATCGACCCCTCATCTACCAGTTCCCTCCGGGAGAGACCTTCAAGCACTACGATCTGAAGTGGGTCGACTATGACGGTCTCTCGTCCCGGCAGGTGGACGACCTCGATCTGGCCGAACGCATCGGCCGGGCCTCCGCCGACTTCTTCGTGGGGATCCGGGGCGCCGGCTACGGCCGGTGCGACATGCGCATCGACGGTGATGGGCGAGTGCAGATGCTGGAGATCAATCCCAACTGCGGCGTCTTCTACCCTCCCACCGACCCCGCCAGCGCCGACCTGATTCTCAGGAGTCACCCCGAGGGCCACGAAGGGTTCACCCGTCGCGTGGTGGATGCCGCCCTCGCACGCCACGCGCGTGGGACCTGGCCCTGGCAGATCCTGCCCAAGGCGCCCACCGAGTACGGCATGTTCGCCACCCGCGATATCCAGGCCGGCGAAACCATCGTGAAGTGGGAAGAGGAGCCTCACCATCTCGTGACGCGGTCCGAAGTGGAGCGCCGCTGGGACGACCGGCACCGGGAGTGGTTCGCACGGTACGCCTGGCCCCTCACCGACGAGATCTGGGTCATCTGGAGCGCCGACCCGGCGGAGTGGCGCCCGATGAACCACTCCTGCGATCCCAACGCCTGGCTCCAGGGCCTGGATGTGGTCGCCCGCCGACCCATCGGGGCCGGCCAGGAGGTGACGATGGACTACGCCACGTATTACGACGAACGTATGCCACCCTTCGCGTGTGGCTGCGGCGCACCGGAGTGCAGGCGCGTCGTCCGGGGCGAGGACTACCTCCTCGACCTCGTAGCGCGCTACGAAGGGCATCTCTCCGATCACATCCGGCGCCGCCGCGCCGAACGCCGCGCCGGGGTCGAAGACCTCGTGCCCGCCAAGGACGCATGACCCATGACCGTCTTCGTCGCCTCCGTCGCCACGGTGATCATCGTGTCGGCCCTCTGCTCCCTGAGCGAGGCGTCCATCTACGCAGTGCGCCGTCCGTTCATCCGGACGCTCAGCGACACCGGTAGCGCAGCCGGACCCATCTTGGAGTCCTTCAAGGACAACATGGAGCGGCCCATCGCCGCCATCCTCATCGTGAACACCGCGGCCAACACCGCGGGCGCCGCGATAGCGGGAGCCCAGGCTTCGGCCCTCTTCGGGCCCGAAGCCCTCATCTGGTTCTCGGTGTTCTTCACCCTCATGGTGCTCCTCATTTCGGAGATCTTTCCGAAGATCCTGGGCGTCGTGTACAACCGACCGGTGGCCCGCCTCGTAGCCGTGCCCTGGCGAGGCGCCATCTTGCTCCTCCACCCCTTGGTCTGGCTCGTTGAGCACGTCTCCATGTGGGTGAAGCCCGCGGGGCAGGTCTTCGCGGCTCCTGAGGAGGAGGTCAAACAGCTGGCCCAGATCTCCGCCGACGAGGGGAGTATCTCCCTGGACGAGGCGAAGATGGTGCGCAACGTCCTGGCCCTCGACGACGTCACGGCCCACGACGTCATGACGCCGCGGACGGTGGTCTTCCGACTACCGTCGACGATGACGCTCGCGGAGGTACGGGAGCACGTGGACGGATGGCATCATTCGCGGATGCCCATCTTCGACCCGGAAGACGGCGACCGGTGGACCGGCCTCGTGCGAGCCGCCGATGTCCTGGCTGAGATGGCCAACGGTCACCTCGACAAACGCCTGGACGAGCTGTCCCGCCCTCTGCTTTTCGTGCCGGAGAGCACCCACGGACATCTTCTTCTCCACCGCTTCATCGAAGAGAAGACCCACCTCTTCGCCGTCGTCGACGAATTCGGTGGGATGGCCGGTGTCGTTACGCTCGAGGACGTATTCGAATCCCTCATCGGACGGGAGATCGTCGACGAGGTGGACCTGGTCGCGGATCTTCGCGCCGTCGCCCGGCGCCGGGGAAAACAGAAGGGCGAAGAGTCCTAGCGGACGACTACTCCAGGAGGTGGACCGCGGCGTCCTCGGTGCGAGGTCGCACGTCGGGTCGGTTGTTCAGGATCCGTGCGCAGGTGTTCCAGCGGAGGAGGGCGTCGTCGTTGCCCGCCGGGCGCAGGGGTTCGGCATCGGTGTAGTGATCCATGGCCTGGCGAAGCCAGTCATAGGCCACTGCGCCCACTCCCGGGCCGCCCTTGTCGAGCTGCGCCTGGGCCTTTCGCTCACACACGAGCCCGGAGTAGTAGGACCGGGCATAGGCGTCGTCGAGCTGGTTCGCCATTCGGAGGACCTCGGAGACCGGCGTGCTCGAAGCGCTCACGAAGGCGTCGCACAGCGTCATGATGAGTCCGACGAGGGCGTCCTCGTCGTCGGGATCCACCTCCAGGATGTCCCGGAAGATGCTCTCGGCCAGGTGTGGCTGGTTGAGGAGACGATAGTGGCGGGCCCGGGCGAGGGCCGCCTCGAGGGAGTCTGTGTGGAGCTTCTTCAGATCGATGGGACGGTCGATGTCCAGGCTCACTTCTTCTTCCCTCCACCCGTAATGACGCGCAGCACCTTGGCCACCGGGTCGTACGCCCGGTCCACCACCCGCTCCTTGAGCGGAATGATGGCGTTGTCGGTAATGGTGATGTGCTCCGGACACACCTTCGTGCAGCACTTCGTGATGTTGCAGTAGCCTACGCCGTGCGCCTCACGCAACTCGTCGAGTCGATCCTCCTCGTCGAGGGGGTGCATCTCCAGGCCGGCGGTATAGATGAAGAAGCGGGGTCCGATGAACTCCTCGTGCTTGTGGTGATCCCGCAGGACGTGGCAGACGTCCTGACACAGGAAGCACTCGATGCACTTCCGGAATTCCATGGGGCGGTCCACGTCCTCCTGATACATCCGCCAGCTACCGTCCTCGAAGTCCGGTTCCCGAGGCTTGAACGGCTTGATCCGTTGCTTGACCCTGTAGTTCCACGAGACGTCGGTGACGAGATCCCGGATCACCGGGAACGCCCTCATGGGCTCCACGCGGATGGGCTTCTCCTGGGGCAGATCGTCGAGACGGGTCATGCACATGAGCTTGGGCATGCCGTTGATCTCCGCGGAGCACGACCCACAACGTCCGGCCTTGCAGTTCCAGCGGATCGCCATGTCGTGGGCCTGCTCCGCTTGGATCTTCCGGACCGCGTCGAGGACGACGAACCCGGGCTGGACCTCCACCTCGTAGTCGGTGAAGCCGCCGCCCTGCTGGTCGCCCCTCCAGATGCTGAACGCGACGGTCTTCATCAACCCATCTCCTCGATGATGTCCTTGAGCTCCTGCCGCATCTCGGGGATGGGCTCCTTGCGGATCTCCATCTCACCGTCCCCGCCCTTCCGAATGACGAGGTTGACCTTCCCCCACTCGGGATCCTTCTCGGTGTAGTCGGTCCGAGAGTGTGCGCCGCGACTCTCTTTTCGTTCGCGAGCGGCACGGACCAGAGCCTCGGACACGGTCATGATGTTGGCCAGGTCGAGGGCGGCGTGCCATCCGGGATTGAACTCGCGGTTGCCACCCACAGAGATGCCGTCCACCTGCGGCCGGATCCTCTCGAGCCCCTCCATGGCCGCAGAGAGATGGTCTTCGTCGCGGATGATTCCGGCCTTCTCCTGCATGAGCTCCTGGATGGACTGGAGCACGCGGTAGGGCCCGGCGTCCTCATCGCGACTGGGCCGCTCCAGGGGAGCGAGGGCGTCCCGCACGGCGGACTTCACCTGACCCTCGTCGATGGTCGGCTGCCCCTTCTCGTTGGCGAACTCGGCGGCGTACTTGCCTGCCCGCCGGCCGAAGACGAGGAGGTCGGACAGGGAGTTGCCACCCAGGCGGTTCGCGCCGTGCAGCCCGGCCGCGCATTCGCCGGCGGCAAAAAGACCCGGCACGGTGGACATCTGCGTATCCGCGTCCACTCGGATGCCGCCCATGACATAGTGGGTCGTCGGACCGACCTCCATGGGCTCCTTGGTGATGTCGATGCCCGCCAGCTCCTTGAACTGATGGTACATCCCCGGAAGCTTGCGTTTGATGTGTTCCGGACCGTCCGGGAACTTCTCGTCGATCCAAGCGATGTCCAGGAAGACACCCCCGTGTGGGCTCCCCCTTCCTTCCTTCACCTCGCGGAGGATGCAGCGGGCGACGTGATCGCGGGTGAGCAGCTCGGGAGGGCGGCGAGCCTGACGGTCACCGGTGACGTAGCGCCACCCCTCCTCGGGCGTGTCAGCCGTCTGATCCTGATACAGCGGCGGGATGTCGTCGAACATGAATCGACGGCCCTCGCTGTTCTTGAGGATCCCGCCTTCGCCGCGGACGCCCTCGGTGACCAGAATGCCCTGGACGCTCGGGGGCCAGACCATTCCCGTCGGGTGGAATTGGAGAAACTCCATGTCCAGGAGGTCGGCACCGGCGTGGTATGCCAGGGCGTGTCCGTCGCCAGTGTACTCCCAGGAGTTGCTGGTGATCTTGTACGCCTTCCCGATGCCGCCGGTGGCCATCACCACCGCCGCGGCCCGGAAGACGATGAATCGGCCCCGCTCACGGTCGTAGCCCAGAGCGCCGGCCACCCGGCCACCGTCCATGAGCAGCGTGGTCACCGTCACCTCCATATGGACGTCGAGACCCTGGTGGATCCCGTGGTCCTGGAGGGTGCGGATCATCTCGAGACCCGTCCGGTCACCGACGTGAGCGAGCCTGGGGTAGGCGTGACCGCCGAAGTTCCGCTGGAGGATCTTGCCTTCGGGGGTCCGGTCCATGAGCGCACCCCACGCCTCGAGCTCCCTCACGCGGTCCGGGGACTCCTGGGCGTGGAGTTCGGCCATCCTCCAGTTGTTGAGGTAGGCGCCCCCCCGCATGGTATCGGCGAAGTGCACCCGCCAGTTGTCTCGCTCGTCCACGTTGGCCAGAGAGGCGGCGATGCCCCCCTCCGCCATGACCGTGTGGGCTTTGCCCAGCAGCGATTTGCAGACAAGGCCGACCCGGGCATCCTTGGCCGCCTCCACGGCGGCCCTCAGGCCCGCCCCGCCGGCGCCGATGACCAGGACGTCGTGTTCGACGGTCTTGTACTCGGCCATCAGAAGATTCTCCAGTCGGTCCAGACGCCCATGGAGCAGAGACGCACATAGAGGTCGGTGAAGCCCACCCAGAAGAGACTGAGCCAGGCGAAGAGCATGTGCCGTTTATTGAGGCAGGTGACACACGAGTACGTCGTCTTCCGAACCGGCTTGTCGGAGATCTTGTTGAGGCGCCCACCCACCAGATGCCTCAGCGAATGGCATCCGAGCGTGTAGCTGCCCAGCAGAATGACGTTCATGCCCAGGACCAAGGAGCCTACCCCGAGCCCCATCGTCTCGGCACCAGTAGCGGGATCGACGAACCAGAGGGCCCGCCAGAAGTCGTAGGACAGGATGACGATGAAGACCAGCGCCAGGTAGAGGAAGTAGCGGTGGACGTTCTGCATGATGAGCGGGAAGTGACGCTCGCCGAGATAGCTCTTCCTCGGCTCTCCCACGGCGCAGTTCGGCGGATCGGCCCAGAACGACTTGTAGTACGCGCCCCGGTAGTAGTAGCAGGTCAGGCGAAACCCACCCGGAGCCCAGAGGATCAGGAAGGCCGGCGAGAACGGCATCCACCCCGGCCACCATTGGGGTCGCGCGCCGAAGAGGGCGTGTCCCGAATCCCCGAAGAGCTCCGGTGAATAGAAGGGAGAGAGGTAGTTCCCGAAGGTGTAGTGCTCCCCCTGAAAAGCCGCCCAGGTCGAGTACACGATGAAGGCGCCCAGGCCCAGGAAGACCGCAGTGGGCTGGAGCCACCACGCGTCTCGGCGCATGGTGGAACCGAAGGGTCTCACTACCGGGAGCGCCGTCTCGGGAGGTGCCATCGCGGGGATCCTTCCTCGACGCTGCCGGGCGTCGAGTGACGAGGGATGAAGAGCTCAGGCACGGCGCCGGGGAGGGCCACCCCCCGACGCCGAACGGTGGCGATCTTAGGGATGGCCCTCACGAAGGCGCAAGCGGGGCCGGGCGGGTCGCCGGTCCACCGGCTCAGCCGCCGCGTCCCCTCCCGGGACGGGCTCTCGGCCAGCCCTTCGGCCGGTCGTCGTCACGCTCCCATCGGTCGTCGTCGTCATCGTCCCAGTCGTCGTCGTCCCAGTCGTCGTCGTCGTACCAGTCGTCGTCCTCCCAGTCGTCGTCATCCCACTCCCCGTCATCCCAATCGCCGCCTCGACGACCTCGGTAGAGTTTCCGCAGCTCCTTTCGCTCGCGCTTCAGGAACTTCCGCTCGTCCTTGAGCCAGTCGACATATCGATCGAGATCGTATTCCGACCATCCGAAGCGGTCATGGGCTTCGCGGGGACGAAGTCGACGGAAGTACCGGTACTCGCCCTCGATCCAGGCCAGATATCGCTCCAGTTCCTGGAGGCTCATACCTCTGCGGTACGGCGCTGGACGGTGGTCATCGACAACCACCACGCGCCCGCCAGGGCGCGGATGACGAGGCTCGTAGCGGCGGCTTCCGTACTCGACGACCACCGAAGGCCGTCGCCCGAACACGACATCGACACCGATGGGCCCTTCCCGGAGGATGACGCGACCGCTGACCTGGGCCTCGAGGGCACTCGGGACGAGGGTCGCGAAGGTTAGCATGGCCACGAAGGTCGCGACTGCCCTGCTCAACACGGCTTCGGCCTGCTCGGATCTGGTGCTCATCGTTTTCCCCCACTTCGTTCGGTATCGGCGTGACGCGATCCACGAAAGGCAAGCGCCGTGCCCCAGAGCCCATGTCGCGATGGAGCAACGCGTTACGCCGGAATCAGGGTCTCAATCACGGCGGATTTCGTCCTCGATAGAGGACACCCGGGGCATTCGAGGCGTGACGGACTCGTGCACGCCTGCCCTCGAGGCACGGTGCCCGCCAGGATCGGTGCTCGAGTCGATGATGCTGGCCTCAGGACCCCGTCCCCACTCATCTTTGGTGGTCCCCCCAAGGCATCCGTCGAATCACGTTCTCAGCCCCCGACCCCGATGCCTCGAGCCGGACCGACCTTGTTGGTCATAGAAGACCTGGAGGATCAGGCGATCCTCGTGGGCATCGCCGCCCGCCGGGCCCACCCTGGGCTCGAGGTGCGCACCGCCGGGAACGGGCACGAGGGAATCGCCTACCTCGAAGCCGCGCTGGCGGGCGCTCCGGACCATCCGCTGCCCAAGCTCGTCCTCCTCGATCTCTACATGCCCGAATCCGACGGCTTCACGGTACTCGAGTGGGCCCTCACTCGTGGAGACGACTTCTCCATCCCCATCGTCGTCCTCACGGCCTCGCCGAGCATGGAGGACCAGATGCGCGCGCTGAAGCAGGGTGCGGCGGCCGTCTTCAAGAAGCCCGTCCACGTCAGCGAGTTGGGAGACGCGGTCAGGGATATCGTCCAGAAGTGGATCGGCCGGGGGGAGATCATCGCCGCCCACATCTGGGAGATGGGCTGACACCTGCCCCCACGGGGCCCGTCGGTCCGTTATGATTTCCGCATGGACCGTGCACCGTGAGTCTCGACCGCCTACGCGGCCCCGTCTACGGGATCATAGATCCAGCCGTCTCGTGGATGGTCCGCCGGGGAATCCACCCCAACCTCGTCACGACCCTGGGCTTCGTCTGCGTCGCCGGCGCCGGCTACCTGTACCACCTGGATCACGTCCGGTGGGCAGGGTTCATGGTCCTCCTCGGAGGCATGTGGGACATGTTCGACGGCCAGGTCGCCCGGGTAAGCGGCATGGCGTCGAAGTTCGGATCGTTCTACGACTCGACCCTGGACCGGATCAGCGAGATCGTCGTCTTCGTAGGCCTGCTCTCCCTGTACAACAGCTATGGGAGGGCGCTGGCCGACGTCTGGATGGTGTACGTGATCTTCGCCGCCATGGGCGGTTCCCTCATGGTCAGCTACACCCGAGCGAGGGCTGAAGGACTGGGGCTCGACTGCAAGGTCGGACTCATGCAGCGTCCGGAGCGTGTGGTCCTGCTGGGGGCTGGATCCCTCTTCTTCGGGCTGGACTTCGGCGGTCGGGTCTTGATGACCGTGATCATCGTCGTGGCGGTCCTGACCAACCTCACCGCGGTTCAGAGGATCTGGTGGGTGTACCGAAACGCCGCCGGGGTACCGGTCGACGATCCCGCTCTCCGCGGCCAGTAGGAGCAGGGCCGTCGCATTGGAACGGTGGAGCCTTGGCGCCGGGCGTGAACGAGGCCCCCCCAAAGGAAAAGGGCCGTGTCCGACTGGACCGGCCCTTCTTTCCTCGGTTCGCCGTGTCGGCCTAGAAGAGGAGTGCCACTACGGCCAGGACGAGGAAGATGACGAAGACGAACTTGGCCGCTCCGGCGAAAGCGCCGGCAACCCCACCGAATCCGAACACGGCGGCGATCACGGCGAGCAGCAGAAGTCCCAGGGCGAGTTCAAGCATGCAATCCTCCTCTTCGAGTCAGTGAACGTGGTTTCGTCGGGTTCTGCGTCGGGCTACGCGGTCGCTCGCTCGTGCAGCTCGTCGAAGAACTGCTCAACTTCCTTCGAGGCCTCCGACGCGGACTTGCCGTAGCGCTCCTGCAGCTTCCCGATGAGGCGCTCCCTCCGACCTTCGATCTGGTCGAGATCGTCATCGGTGAGCTCGCCCCATTTCTCCTTGGCGCGTCCCTTGATCTGCTTCCAGTTTCCTTCGATTTCGTTGCGATTCATTGCATCCTCCGTAATCGGGTGACTGTCCCGTAAGTCATTCACCAAAAGGAAGTTGCAGGACTCGTGCCATCCGCAGCGACAAGCGGGTCGAGGGGGGTGGCGCACCACGCGCGCACCCATCTTCGTTCGCGTCGCCGTAAGCGTCAGCCCCGGGACAGGAGGTCCCGATCCTTGGCGTAGGCGACCATTGAATCCAGATGGCGGATTTCGTCGGCGAGGGCGGATCGCCCCTCCACGGTGAGGGCGTAGAATCGCCGTGGGGGACCACCGGAGGCCGGTTCCGACGGGGGCGCCCGCACCTCCTCGATATCCCCGCTCTCCACCAGGCGGTTGATGGCTTCGTACAACGTGCCCGACCCCAGGCGGACGGAGCCCTCCGTGCGATCCTCCACGGCCTGCTTGATCCCGTACCCGTGGAGGGGCCCGTCGAGTAGGGCGAGGAGGATCTGCAACGTCCGCTTGGTCATCTGGCTCATTCTTCCCTCAGTGTGCGCATTGGATCGGTTCGCGAGGCGATCCTCGCCGGAAGCCACGCCGCCAGGAAGCCGGCGGCGGCTACGGTGATTCCAACCATGGTGTAGGTCAGGCCGTCCCGGGGCGGCACGTGTCGAAGTGTCTCTGCCAGCGCGTTCGCCCCGGCCGCCGCCCCGACGAGGCCCAGGGCGATCCCCAGGGCAACGGCCAGCCCACTCGGTACCACCAGGGCCCCCACGACCTGCTCCCGACGCGCTCCGAGGACGAGTCGGATCCCGGCTTCACGCAGACGCGACCGCGTGGAGTACGCCGTGGTTCCGTACACCCCGACGACAGCGAGGAGCAGCGCGAGGCCGGCGAAGCTCGCGAAGAGGACGGCATAGAACCGGGGTCCCGCCAACGCGACCGACGAGAGCGCTTCCATGGTCTGGATGGAGGTCACCGGCAGGTTGGGGTCGAAGGTCCGGACCATGTCGCGAAGTGCCGCCGCGATGTTCGCCGCATCGTCCGACTGCACGCGCACCAGCACCTCCATTTCCCTCCACGGCGCCTCCGAAAGTGGATGGAAGGCGTGGGGAGACACGTCGCGGCCAGGGCCGGTACTCACATCCGTCAGCACGCCGACCACTCGATACGTGGGCTCGTCCTCCTGGCCCGAGTGAACGAGCTTGCCGACAGCCTCATCGCCAGGCCAGAACTGCGATGCGAAGGTCTCGTTGACCAGCATCACGGGTTCCCCGTCGTCGTCCGTCTCTTCCAGAGGCCGACCCGCCACGAGCTCGGTGCCCAGCGTTTCCAGGTAGTCGCCGGCGACGGCGACCGAGATGACGAACGCCCCTTCTTCCTCCTCCCATCCTTCAGGCCGATACGTAGACGCCATGCGCGACCCGTCCCACGGCGCCTGCGTGCCTACGGCGGCCGACGCGGCCCCGGGAATGGCCTCGGCCGACTCGACGAGGCGTTCCCACACCGAGGCCCACTCGCTCCTCTCGTACCGTGGATGGAGGTTGAGCGTCATGGCGACGAGCCCTTCGGGCCGGAAGCCCGGATCCTCCTGAGTGACCCGGATCAGATCGTGAGCCAGCAGACCCGATCCAACGGCGAGGACGACAGCCAGGGCCGTCTCGGCCGTCACCAGAGCGCCCCGGACTCGAGACTCGCCACGGCTCACCGTGGCCCCTCGCGATCCGCGCGCTACCCCACTCAGGCCACGCGTCGTGCGGAAGGCGGGCAGGAGGCCGAAGAGCACCACCGTCAGCGCCCCGACTACGACTGCGAAGGCCAGACCCCGACCGTCGACGGCGACCTCCGCCAGGCGGGGTAACCCCGGCGGGGCGTACCGGCGGAACAGCTCCACGGCCCACCATGCCAGGAGCCCTCCCAGGGCCCCTCCCGCGAGAGCGAGGAGCGTGCTTTCCGCGAGCAGCTTCGCCACGAGGCGCTCCCGCGGGGCGCCCAGGGCATGGTGGACTCCCAACTCATGGCGGCGCTGGGCACCGCGAGTGAGCATCAGGCTCGCCACGTTGACGCAGGCGATGACGAGAAGGAGCATCACCGCAGCCAGCACCCGGTTCAGGTTGTCCGCCACCTGCCCGACGACCGCGTCCCGGTACCCCGCCACCGACGCCCCCAGCAGGAAGGTGGGTCGGGCGTCCCGCTCGTATACCGAGCTCACCACGGCGTCCGCATGCTCGTCGAGTTCGGCCGGATCGCCTCCGGGCCGGAGCCGTGCCAGCCCCGCAAGGAAGAAGCTCCCGGTGACGGTCTCGTCGACCCGCAGGGGCACCCAGAAGTCGTCGGACTCGACCAGCTCCGGCGGAGCGTGGAAGTCCCCGGGCAGCACCCCCACCACGGTGTAGACCGTTTCGTCGAAACGCACGGCACGCCCCACCGCGTCAGGGTTCGCGCCGAAGCGGTCACGCCAGGTCGCGTGGCTCAGGACCACCACCGGCTCGGCGTCCGCCGCATGATCGGTGGGCTGAAGGAGCCGACCGACGACGGCCGTGGCACCGAAGACCGCCAGGAAGTCCTGGGACACTTCGGTGACTCGCACGCGCTGGGGATCACCCTCGCTCCTGAGTACGGCCTCGCGTTCCCTGGCGGCTACGACGGCGTCGGCAGGGCCGGGACTGGCGCGGAGGGACATGAGCAACGCCGGACTCAGGGGACCGACGGAGCCCGGATCGTGACGGGCATCGATGCCGATGAGCACCATCCGCTCCGAATCGGGATACGGGAGTGGTCGCATGACCACCCTCTCCACGACGCTGAAGACCGCCGTCACCGCGCCGACCCCGAAGGCGAGGGTCCCTACGGCGAACAGGACGAAGCGCGGAGCTCGCCGCAGCGATCGTACGGCCGCCCTGAAGTCATCCATCATTCTCGTCATCCTCCCCTCCCCGGTGTGGGACCGACCGCGCCGCCGGACGTACCAGGCGGCCTCCAGGTGATCGACCACGGCGCTGAACCAGAACGCGACCCCGGCGCCCTCTCGTTCCGCGTCTCGCCGAAAGACGTCCTCCATCTCCACCGCGGAGCGCTCCCGATACTCCCTCGGATACAGACACAAGAGAAGCTGGAAGCCCTGCGAGAGACGTTCGTCGTGGCGGCTCATGGATCCTGGACTATATCGGTCATCGACAGTCGTTCACCGACATAGTATGTGAAGGATCACGGAATCACAACAGAGCGCCCTACCGGCAGGTCCCCGGCCGACCGATCTTGCCATTCGCCCACCCCGGAAGCGAGGCCGTCAGATCGATGGACAGCGAGACCAAGAAGAACCGCGCGGCGTTGTTCGCCGAGAACATCGGAGAGTCCTCGGCCGCATGCCTCGTGGCCATGGTACAGGGCAACATCCTGGCGGTGACGGCGGCCCATTGGGCCATCGCACTCCAGACGGGCCTCATGGCGGGCACGGCGGCCGCCGTCGTCGTCAGCTTCATGCGCTCGTCGGGCAGGCTACGGATCGCGCTGGTGCTGGCGGTGGTCACCGGTGTGGTGGACTACTTCGTCCACCCGGGGATGATCGGCTCGGGGGCCACCGAGGCCATCCTCACCGGTCTGGGAGCGGGAGCCCTTTCGCTGGTGGTGGGTTCAGCCCTCGGTCGCGTCCGACGGTCGCCGTCCAGGACGGGCGACCTCTGACTCCGTGAGCGACCTCTGACTCCGTGAGCGACTCTGACTCCGTGAGCGATCTCTGACTCCGTGAGCGATCTCCTCCGATGGTGGCCGGCGCTCATCGCCCTGGCCATTCCCGTGGCTCAGGCGTTCGCCGCCTACCACCTCATCATTCGAAGACGAGACGTTCGCTCGGCGGCGGGCTGGATGGGCCTCATCTGGCTGGCCCCGGTCATCGGAGTGATTCTCTACGCCCTCTTCGGCATCAACCGGATCAAGAGGCGGGCCCGGACCGCAAGACCCGTTCGAGCCGACTACAAGGCGTGGATCCCCGATCGAGGTGAGCAGGAAGAGGCGCTGCGGGCCCACCTCGGGCACCGGTGGCGACACCTGCTCCGCTTGGTGCCCCTTGGCGACCGGGTCACCGGACGACCCCTCCTCGGCGGGTGCACCATCGAGCCTCTGGTGGATGGTCGGGCGGCCTACTCGACCATGCTGGAAGCCATCGACGAAGCCGAGCGCTCCATCACGCTCCTCAGCTTCATTTTCGACGCCGACCGCGTGGGCAACACGTTCGCCGACGCTCTGGGACGGGCGGTCGGGCGAGGCGTCGATGTCCGTGTCCTCATCGATGCCATGGGGGCTCGCTATTCGGTGCCTCGGATGTCGGGACGACTGAAGCGGTTGGGCATACGTGTCGCCCACTTCATGCCGGGGTTCCTACCGTGGCGCACTCCGTACGTGAATCTGCGGAATCACCGGAAGATCATGGTGGTCGATGGCCAGGTCGCGTTCACCGGGGGGATGAACATCCGAGCCGAGTTCTGGCCCGAGTCCGACGACCAGCACGGCGCTCGGGATCTCCACTTCCGCGTGGAGGGTCCCGTCGTGTGCGAGATCCAGGAGGTCTTCGCGGAGGACTGGACCTTCACCACCGGTGAGCGCCTCGAGGGAGAGCCATGGTTCCCCGCCCTGGCACCCGTCGGATCGAGCATGGCTCGCGGCATCAGCGACGGACCGGACATCGACTTCGAGAACATCCAACTCATGCTCATGGGGGCGCTGAGCGTCGCCCGTTCTTCGGTACGGATCATCACGCCCTACTTTCTGCCCGACCAACAACTGGTCTCGGCCCTCAACATCTGCGCCATGCGCGGCGTGCAGGTCCAGGTCCTCATTCCCGGCAAGAGCAACCAGAAGCTGGTCCAATGGGCGTGCAACGCGCAGCTGGATCAGATGCTCGAGCGCGGCGTTCGCGTCTTCGCTTCGCCCGAGCCCTTCGATCACTCCAAACTCATGCTGGTGGATGGGTGCTGGGTCCTCTTCGGGTCGGCCAACTGGGACCCACGTAGCCTGCAGTTGAACTTCGAGTTCAACGTGGAGGCCTACGATCCCAAGGTGGCCGCGCGTCTCGGCGAGCTCTTCAAAGAGCGGCGGGAGGCGTCGCGTGAGATCACGGTCGAGGAGTTGGCCAGCCGTCCCATCCCGGTGAAGGTCAGGGACGGCGTGGCCCGACTGTTCTCCCCCTACCTGTAGGCCCCCACCCTACTCCTCCCGTAGCACCGTCACCGGATCCACGCGGGTCGCTCGACGGGCCGGGATCCAGCACGCCACCACCGCCACGGCCGTGAGAACCACGGGGCCGAGGAGGAAGGTGACCGGGTCCCGAGCATCCACATCGTACAACATGGACTCGAGAATGCCGGTGAGGCCCCACGCTCCGGCGATGCCGAGAGCCAGTCCCACCGCCGCCACTTTGAGCCCTTCGCCGAGGACCAGGCGTTGGACCCGACCGGCCTCGGCTCCCATGGCCATCCGGATACCGAGCTCCCGACCGCGCTGAGTGACGGCGTACGACATGACGCCGTACGTCCCCACCGCCGCCAACAGCAGGGCGAGGCCCGCGAAGGCGGCCATGAGACTGGTGAGGAAGCGCGTCCGGGCCATGGCATCGCCCATGACGTCGGCCATGGTCTGGAGGCCGGAAATCGGAAGGGACGAGTCGAGATCCCAGACGGTGCGGCGTACCGCCGGAGCCAGGGACGTGGGCTCTCCGTTGGTCTCCACGAGGAAGTGCATCGTCCGAGGCGCCGTGGTCTGGGCGGTGACCTGGGGGACGTGGAAGTAGAGCTCGGTGCCCACCGGTTGGTCCAGCCCCGCCTGCTTCACGTCCTCCACGACGCCGACGATCTCCAGCCACGGTCCGTTGAAGCCAGGTCGGATCCGTCGGCCGATGGGGCTCTCTCCAGGATAGAAGGTCCGGGCGAGGGTCTCGTTGACCAGCGCGACGGGCACGGCACCCGCATCGTCAGTGGCCTCGAAGCCCCGACCCTCGACGATCCCGATCTCCATCGTCTCCAGGTATCGGTGGTCGATGGACTGATAGAAGTCGACGTTCTGAGGCGGCGAGTCGTCGCTCTGGACGTAGCCTTCGATCTCGGTGTCGTTGGCGTTCAGCCTACGCACCGGTGGCAGCCCCGACATGATGGCCACACTCGCGACACCCGGCTCGGTCGCCAGCCGGCCACTGAGGTCGTCGAGAAACGCCTGCTGGGCGGCCCCGTCCGGGTAGTTGGACGACGGGAGGTAGAGCTCGAAGGTCAGGAGGCCGTCGGGGTCGAAGCCCGGCTCCACGGAGTTGAGCTCGGAGAAACTCCGGATCATCAACCCGGCTCCGACGGCCAGAATCAGAGCCAGCGCGGTCTCGGAAACGACGAGGAGGGAACGAAGCCTTCTCTGCGCGGCCGACGATGTCGATCGCGTGCCCCCATCCCGCAGTGATCCCGCCAGGTCGTGGGTGGCTACGTGGCGCGTCGGGGCCAGACCGAAGAACACCCCCGTGAGCACGGCGATGGCCGTGGTGAAAGCGAGGACGGTGCCGTCGAGTCGCACCTCGGACAGCCGTGGGAGGTCGCCGGGGCTCGCCGCCTGGAGCAGGTCCAGGGAGAGGATCGCCAGTCCCGTTCCCATGAGAGCGCCGGCAATGGCGAGGACCAATCCCTCGGTGAGGAACTGGCGGAGCAGTCGGCCGTGCCCGGCGCCCATGGCCGCGCGCACCGCCACCTCCTTGTGGCGGTCCTGTGCCCTGGCGAGCAATAGGTTCGCGACGTTGGCACACGCGATGAGGAGAACGAAGCCCACCGCGCCGAGGAGCACCATGAGAGCCGGTCGGATGTCGCCGACGACCTCTTCCTGGAGCTCCACCATCTGGAGGGGATGACCGTCGGAGGACACATGCCCCGACCCCACCGCGTCGTCCCACCGAGCCACCAAGGTCTCGAGTTCACCACTGGCGCTCTCCACCGTCGCGCCTTGGCCGAGTCGGGCCACCAGAAACAGGTAGTGCGAGCCGAAGTTGTTGCGGTTGCTCCAGTCCAGGTTGAGGGGAGTCCAGATCTCGGCCCCCGTCTCGTTGACGTCGAAGTTCTCCGGCATGACGCCCACGATGGTCGTGGCCTGTCCGTTCACGTCCACCGAGCGACCGACGATCCCCGGATCCGCCCCGAACGAGCGCTCCCAGAGCTCGTGGGACAGCACCGCCACGGGCGCCGCCCCCGGCTGATCCTCCTCCTCGGAGAAGTACCGACCGACCGTCGGCGAGACCGCCAGTGTCTCGAAGAGGGAGTGGCTCACCCCGGCTGCGTCCACCCGCTCCGGTTGGTCATCGGCACCGATGCTCGCCTGAAACGTGGAGTAGGCCCCCACGGACTCGAACGAGCGCATGTGCTCGGTGATCTGCATGTACTCCGGAGGCGAGATCCAGAAGTCGTAGAAGTCCATGGTCGGGAACGCCGAGGACAGCATCACCAACTCGCCGGAGTCCGGATAGCGGAGAGGCTCGAGCACCACTCCGTTCACCACGCTGAAGATTGCCGTGTTCGCCCCGATCCCCAGCCCCAGCGTCATCACTGCAATGACGGTGAAGGCCGGACGCCGGATCAGTCCACGAATCGAATGCACCACTTCTTTCATCCACCCGTCCATCGTCATCCCCTCGAATCGAAACGTGAGTGCGGCCCCGGTCATGCCGGCGGCCAGTGATACGAGCTGTCCCGCGCCGGCGCCGGAGGCCCGAGCGTCGTCGATGTCCGCCAGCCACTCTTCGCGCCAGCGCTCCCTCTCCCCCGCGGGCACCACCAGGCTGATGGCCCGCAACCACAGTCCCAGGAATCCGGTCATCAGGCCTCGCCCGATCCCGGGACGCCGACGTGTCCCAGCGCCTCGTCGGCCAGGACCCGCTGGGTCTGGGCCAGTCGGCGTCGCGCCTCCTCGGCCAACTCCTGTCCGGATTCGCTCAACTGGTAGATACGACGCCGGCGGCGCCCGGCCTCCCGTGCTCCCGCCTGGTCCTCCCACTCCGAACCCACCGCCCCTTCCTTCTCGAGTCGACGCAGCACCGGATACACCGTTCCGCTGGCCAGCCCCGTGACCTCCATGATCTGGAAGCCGTGGCGACTTCCCGAGGCGAGTGCCTGCAGAATGAGCGAGGTGGCGTGCGTGAGTCGTAACGGCGACATGGCCCGTCTCCTGAAGAACCCCGAATGTCTAGCTCTATATATTGTACTCTACATAGCTACTCAGGGGCAACTGCGAGGGATCGTCACTGCCCTCTGGCAAGGCAGCCCTGGGGGGGATCGCCGGATGGCACTTCGTGAGTCGGTCGTCGGCTTCGCGGCGACGAAGACGGGTGGCGGGCTCGCCGACCGCCAGCGGGCTTCCGCTGCTAGCGGCTGCCCTTCCTGAGCACCATGACGGGCATGGTCCTGGCCATGATGACCAGGTCCTTGGCCGCGGATCGTTTTCCGATGTACTCCAGATCGAGCTCCACCTTCTTCTTCACGTCGTCGATGGAGGAGTCGTAGCCGAGATTCACCTGCGCCCACCCGGTGATCCCGGGCAGAACGCGCTGGCGCTCGGGATACTCCAGGAGTTCGGCCCGGAGCTCGGCGAAGATCTGCGGCTGCTCGGGCCGGGGGCCGACGATGTTCATCTCGCCTCTCACCACGTTCAGCAGCTGGGGGAGCTCGTCGAGGCGGGTGGCACGGAGGAACCGGCCGACACGGGTCACCCGGGGGTCGTTCTCGGCGGCCCAGCATTGCGCGTCCTGTCCGGCGGGAGCGCACGTCATCGTCCGGAACTTGTAGATGGTGAAGATCCGACCACCCAGGTCCTCGGATCGCCGCGAGTCGTCCTCCGTCCGTGAGCCCCGGTCACGGCGATCGATTCCCACCCTCGGTTGGGTGAAGATGACCGGCCCGGGGGAGTCCAGCTTGACGAGGACGGCGACGACGAGCATGAGAGGCGCCGTGAGCACGAGGGCTACGGACGCGACGACCAGGTTGAGCAGCCGACGAGCCTTCTCGGCCTTGTCCGTGGTCGATGCGCCGGCAGGGCCACCGCGGGTGTTCCGACGGGAGCCGAAGATGCCGGGCCTACGTTCCAACAGTTGGGTCATTGTGGCGTCGGGCTGAGTTCCGAAGAGCCGCCCTGAGGGGGGGTGCCGGCCATCCACAAGGGCAAGCCCGGCGCCACAGGAATACAACCAGGTGCTAATCACACGGCCACAACGACTTGGAGCGCATCGAGTACCGTTGGAGTCACGATTTTGCCACCGGCCACCTTGGCCGAATCGGACAGAGTGCCCACCGGCGTTCGGTCGATGTGTCCAACAGAGGGTCCGTCCGGCGGACGCCCCCGCTTCAGCGCGTCAGCGCCAGGGAGCTTCCTGCACGCCGTCGACCTCCAGAATGGGATGCCTCTCGCCGGTCATCTCCCACCGCACCAGAACCGTGGGGATGACCCCCGCCGCGTAGAAGTCGTCGAAGAAGTCCTTCACGGAGAAGTCCACCCCTCGTTCGAGGGCCTCTTCGGCGAGGAGTTCCTCGATCTGGATCTTTCCGGCCAGGTAGCTGGTGCCGTAGCCCGGCTGACGGAGATACAGATGCTGCTCCCCGCGCACGAGCTCGCCATCGGGTAGCCAGCCACGGGGGGTCCACCGGCCGGCGAACTCCACGGCCTCCTCCATTTCGAAGCGGTTGCCGTGCAGCATGAGGCCAGAAGTCGCTCGGGCAGCTCTCTGGGCGAGCATGATCCAGACGAGCTCCCGCGCCCGGGGCGAGTTCTCGTCCAGGAGGCCGAGGTGCATGAACATCTCCTCCACGCCCGTCGCCAACCCCTCGGACCTGTGGTCGTAGATGTTGTAGAGCGACGGTGTGGCGCGGATGGGGCTCGCGTGGGGATCCTCCCTCATGCGCGCGAGTTCGATCCAGTGGTGCATGTGCGGACGGAACGCGTCCGGATCCCGGTAGATCACTTCCTGGAAGAAGTCGCGGATCTCACCGGGAGCGGCGGGAGTGAAGGACCCGTTCACCGCCCTCAGCGCCGCATCCATCCACTCCTCGACGGTCTCCACCTCCTCTTCCTCCAGGAAGGCCATGTAACGGTCCACCGACTGGTTCAGGCGTCGGTCGTACTCCTCGGCCGTCTGGATGCGCTCGAGGGGTGGCAGATGGCGATTGCGATTCTCCTCGAGTCGCAGGGAGGAGTGGGAGCGTGCCAACTCCCGGCGCATGAGTGTGAGCTGCTCCTCCCACGAATACGGTGACAGATGGACGTTGTGCATGTACCAGGTGTACGCCTCCGGGCCCACGCCGGAAGGACCGGTCTTGCCCGGGAGTTCCGCCTCCACCCACGCGGCGAAGTCCTGGGAGGCCTGCGCCGCCGCCACCAACGCACGGTCCAGATCGCGGCTCGTGCCGGCGACCTCGCTGGCGTAGGCTCGGAGGTCCGCGGCCTGCCGACGGAACGAGCGGATGCCCGCCTCCCAAAGGTCGCGGGCGTTGCTCCCGGCCAGGTTACCGCGGGCCTGATCCAGCACGGCAGGGATGGTGGCGAAGCGTTGCGCCAGCTCCGCCGCGTCGGAAGCGGAGAGGGGGTGGTCGTACGTCCACGTGTCGATCCACCCGTGCATGACGGGGCCCTCGTGGGCCGGCACGTCGCTTTCGGACGTGTACATCATGACATAGAAGGCCGGGTCCCGGGCCCACGGTCGGCGGATCTTCAGGTCGAAGTCCAGGCCGTTCATCTCCGCTCGGACCAGATGCCAGTCGATCTGCTGTTGCACCGGCCAAGCCTCGATGTCGAAGGCCCAGAGTCGCTCCTTCCACACGCGCAGCTCTCTCTGCTGCCGAGCCATGTGCTCCGCCGTGTAGTCGGGCACGTGGTCGACGAAGACCGGTCGCTCGAAGTCCCGCCACTCATGGAAGAGGTCGACCAGGTCGGTCCACGTCGACTGCGCGTCGACAGGCCGAGGCGTGGCGAGGGCGAGGGGAAGGGCGATGAGTACGAGGACACGTGTCATGATGAACTCTGAGACCTGGGTGTTCGGCGGCCGCGGGCCCGCGGCCGCAGCCCGACTCGTCGGGGGCGCCGCGGAAGCCGACGATGGGGCGGCCGCTCGCGGCATGCAATCGAATCTGGACACGACCCCGTCGGACCGAGAACCACCCGGCGGGCGGACGAACGCGTCGCTTGAAGGATCGAGGGCGGCCACGTAGCATGAGCCGAGAGTGGTGGGGCCAACCAAGGAACTCCTTCTCGGCAGGCAGGCTGGCATGAGGTTGTACCTGAAGACGAAGGGACGAAGCGCCGGACGACGCGCGGGGCTCCTGTGCGCGACGGCGGTCGTCGCGACTCTGGTCCTGTCAGTCGGGCCCGTCTCGGCCCAGGAGGCGACGGACCTCGACCGCCTGACGCTGCGGGGCGACGTCTGGGTGAACCCCGAAACGTCCGAGCCCCACACGGGTCCGGTCATCGACATGTGGTCCAACGGCAACCTCCGCGAGCGAGGTGTCCTCGTCGAGGGTCGCTGGAACGGCGCGCACGAGTGGTTCCACTTCAACGGCCTGTTGGCCACGAAGGAGACCTATGTGGACGGCAAGCTCCACGGGCCCTCGGAGACCTATTTCAAGAATGGCAATCTCTCCCTCCGCGAGATGTACGTGGACGGAAAGCTCGATGGCGCCTACGAGGCGTATTGGGCCCGAGGCAGACTGGCCGAGCGTGGTCGATGGCGGGGAGGGGAGCGTTGTGGTGAGTGGGAGAGCTTCGGGCGGACCGTCGTCTATCCGGGGTGCTCCTGACGCCGGGGCCTCCCATGGACGCTGGTAGAACCCTCGTCATCCGGGGATCGCCTTTCGAGGACCCCGACCAGGAGAGACACGCGGCTCTCATCGTTCTCAGGGGCTCCGAAATCGGTCGTGATTTCAGGCTCAGAAAGAGCGCCATGACCATCGGTCGAGGCGAGGGGGTGCACATCCGCCTCCCCGACGACCGGGCTTCCCGAAAGCACGCCGAGATCGACTTCCACGGAACCGACCCCGGCGGTAGTCCCGTCTACAAGCTCCGCGACCTGAAGAGCACCAACCGCACGTTCGTCGAGGGAGAGGCGATCGACTCGGCCCACCTGCAGGACGGCGACAAGATCCAGGTGGGGGACACCATCTTGAAGTTCGTGGTCCTCGATGCCATCGAGGCCAAGTTCCACGCCGAGGTCCGTGACCGGATCTCCTACGATCAACTCACGGGACTCCTCACCAAGGAGTCGCTCTTCGTGGCGTTCGAGCAGGAACTCGAACGATGCCTGAAGTACGAGCTGCCCCTCTCGGTCCTCATGATGGACCTCGACCGCTTCAAGTCGGTGAACGACACCCACGGCCACCTCATGGGCAGCCACGTCCTGGCGGAGGTCGGCGGCATCATTCGCCACTGCATCCGCAGCGCCGACGTCTCCGCCCGGTACGGGGGCGAAGAGTTCATCACCTATCTGGCGGAGACCGACCAGGCGGGAGCCCACCTGGCGGCCGAACGGATCCGGCAGGCCATCGAACAGCACACCTTCGTCCTGGACGACGTGAGCATCGGCGTCCAGATAAGCATCGGCGTATCCACGGCGCCCGGGCACGGGACGACCCTCAAGGAGTTGGTGGGCAAAGCCGATGACGCACTTTATGAGGCCAAGGAGACCGGGCGTAACCGGGTCTGCCTCGCCTGATGGAGGCGCTCGTCGCCCTCGCCGCCGCCTTCGGCGTCTCGAGCCTCGTCTTCCTCGGCTTTGCTCGGAGTGCGTATCGGAAGCGTCGATGGATGGGGACCGCCGGGCGTTCCGGGGGGGCTGCTCTCTGCCTGTCGCTGGCGACTCTTGCCGCGACTCTGGCGGCATCGACCCAAGGGTATCGAGCTCTCACACGCGAGGAGGTGGCCGCTACGGTGACCACCCTTCCCACGGGCCCGGCGTCCTTTCAGGCGTTCGTCGAGTTCGCCGACGGGCGGGATACGACCCTCGCCGTCCAAGGCGAACAGCTTCTCGTCGACGCCCACATCCTCAAGTGGCGGTACATCGGCAACGTCCTCGGTCTACACACCCAGTACGAGTTGGATCGACTCACCGGTCGCTACCTGGACATCGAGGACGAGCGCACTCGGCCCCGAACGGTGCACTCGCTGAAGAGCGACAAGCCCGTCGACCTCTTCGACCTGGTGGAGCGCTTTTCCTTTCTCACGGGTCTCGTGGACACCGAGTATGGCTCGGCCACCTACATCGAGGTCGACCGGCCCGCCCGCTTCGAGATCCGGGTTTCGACCACGGGCCTGCTGGTCCGCGAGATCGACCTGCCCTGACGTCGTGACGCGCGCTATGAGGTGGTGGTCATGAGGTCATCTTGGCGCTCTCCCGGTCGCCTCATGGGGGCCGCAGCCGGCCTGGTGACTCTGGCCTACGTCATCCTCGTCGCGCCGCGGCGGCCCTCCCTGGACCGGGAATGGGACGAGGACGTGAAGGTCCTCGCCGAAGTGGACCTACGGGGTGACGGGGCAATCCACCTCACCGACGTGCGCGAGTGGCGCTACACCCGTGACTCCGTCGTCTCGAAAGACTACTTCGATGCGACCTACCACCCCGACGACGTCGTCGGCATGTGGCTGTACGAGCAGCAACTCGACGGTGTCGGCCTCATTGCCCACACCTTTCTCGTCTTCGAGTTCGACCCGTCGCACGGGCCCCGCCGCTGGCTGGGCCTCTCGGTGGAAACACGCCGCGAATCCCACGAACAGTACTCCATCGTCCGGGGCATGCTGCGGGGCTTCGAGGTCACCCACATCTGGGCCACCGAGGCCGACCTGGTGCGCAGACGGGTGGAGTATCTCGACTACCCCCTTCGCCGGTTCCGGCTCGACATCCCCCGGAGCTATCAGGCCCGCATCTTCAGCAAGATGGCCCGGGAAACCGACGCACTGGCGGATACGCCGAGGTGGTACCACACCGCTCTCCACAACTGCACGAGCTCACTCATCCGGTACGTAAATGAGAGCGAGCCCGACGCCATCCCCCTCCACTACTCCTACGTATTCACGGGGAAGATCGACGAGTACCTGGAGCGACTCGGGTACCTGGATCGGAGGGCGGCCGAGGACATCACCCGCGACTTCCTCGCCGGGTCCTCGCTCAGATAGCAGGGCGGATCGGTGCCAGGCGCCCCCGATCCGGGTCACGCCACGTCGGCACCAACACCCGGCACCGAAACGGTGTCCTCGTCGGTAGCCAGTGCGTCCCTGCCCATCTCGTCGACCTCGTCACGGCCCCATGCCCCTCCCTGTCACCCGCTCGCTCCTGCACGTACCCGCCGTCCCAGCCATCCCGTCTCCGGGCTACGTCCCCCGCTCGATCCCGCTCTCGGCGCGTGCCGCCTGCTGGGCGATGGCGTTGATGGTTCTGTCGGCGGTTTCTGGAGCGGCCCCTGCCGCGGCCCAGCAGGGCCCGACGGGGAACGGCTCCGCCCTCGACGGGTCACCGGCGCCTGCTTTCCCCGAGTCCATCACGCGTGACGCTCGGGGAAGGGCCACGGTGCGAGCCATCCGTCTCGACGAGCCCCTGACGCTGGACGGGCAGCTCACCGAGTCGGTGTACGACGAGCACCGCCCCTTCGGCGGCTTCGTCCAGGTCACCCCCGTCGCCGGAGAGCCGTCCTCCGAACGGACCGACGTGTGGGTGAGCTTCGACGACACCCATGTGTACGTGACCTGCCGGTGCTGGGACTCCTCACCCCCCGAGGAGTGGGTCATCAACGAGTACCGGCGTGACACCCCCGGGCTGCGCAACAACGAAAACTTCGGGGTGATGTTCGACACGTTCTACGACCGCCGCAGCGGCATGATGTTCTACGCCAACAGGCTGGGCGCCCGGGCCGACTACTCGGTGATCGACGAGGGCGGCCCCAACACCGACTGGAATCCGGTGTGGGACGTGGCCGGGGGCCAGTTCGACGGGGGCTGGGTGGTGGAGATGGCCATCCCCTTCAAGTCGCTGCGGTACAACTCCGGCGACGATCAGATGTGGGGCATCCAGCTTCGGCGCTCCATCCGCCACAAGAACGAGTGGACCTATCTCAACCCCGTGCCGCCCTTCCTCGCCGGACCGCAGGCACTGAACCGGATCTCGGCGGCGGGGACGTTGGTCGGCCTCGATCTTCCGCCGGCAGGCAGCAACGTCGAGCTCAAGCCGTACGCCATCGGGGACCTGACCACCGACCGCGTGTCCGATCCCATCCGAACCAACGACCTCTCCGCCGACGTCGGGCTCGATCTGAAGTACGGTCTCACCGCGAACCTCACCGCCGACCTAACCGTCAACACCGACTTCGCCCAGGTCGAGGTCGACGAGCAGCAGGTCAACCTCACCCGGTTCAGTCTCTTCTTCCCCGAGAAGCGCGACTTCTTCCTCGAAGGGCGAGGAGTATTCGAGTTCGGACGAGGGGGCGTGGGCGGCTTCCGCCCCGGCGGGGGCGGCTTCGGGCGCGGCGGTGGCGACGCGCCGACCCTCTTCTACAGTCGGCGCATCGGACTCGACGAGGGTGCGGTGATTCCCATCATCGGTGGTGAGCGCGTGACCGGGAAGGTGGGCCCATTC
>JAYMFU010015562.1:1440-30981 GCA_036784835.1 Phaeophila floridearum
GGAGCAGGGCGCGGATGTACAACTTCTGGTAACCTCTATCGTCAACGCTCTCCAGGATAGCGACTCTGATGTGCGCAGCGCTGCCAGAGAGGCCCTACGGACCCTAGTGCAGAAGGGCGCGGATGTGCAAGCCATGCTAACCCCTATCCTCAACACCCTCCAGGATAGCGTCTCTGATGTGCGCATAGCTGCCCTAGAGGCCCTACGGCCCCTAGTGGAGCAGGGCGCGGATGTACAACTTCTGGTAACCTCTATCGTCAACGCTCTCCAGGATAGCGACTCTGATGTGCGCATAGCTGCCCTAGAGGCCCTACGGACCCTAGTGGAGAAGGGCGCGGATGTGCAAGCCCTGCTAACCCCTATCCTCAACGCCCTGAAGGATAGGTACTCTGATGTGCGCATAGCTGCCCTACAGGCCCTACGGACCCTATTGGAGCAGGGCGCGGAAGTGCAAGCCATGCTACCCCCTATCCTCAACGCCCTCCAGGGTAGCGACTCTGATGTGCGCAGGGCTGCCCTACAGGCCCTACGGACCCTAGTGGAGCAGGGCGCCGATGTGCAAGCCCTGCTAACCCCTATCCTCAACGCCCTCCAGGATAGGGACTCTGATGTGCGCAAGGCTGCCCTAGCGGCCCTACGGACCCTAGTGGAGCAGGGCGCCGATGTGCAAGCCCTGCTAACCCCTATCCTCAACGCCCTCCAGGGTAGCGACTCTGATGTGCGCAGGGCTGCCCTACAGGCCCTACGGACCCTAGTGGAGCAGGGCGCCGATGTGCAAGCCCTGCTAACCCCTATCCTCAACGCCCTCCAGGGTAGCGACTCTGATGTGCGCAGGGCTGACCTAGAGGTCCTTGGTCAAATATCTACCGAGTCACTTATTAACTACTACTGGAACAAAAAAGATAAAGGGGTTATTTCTGCCCTAGTACCTAGGCTTTATGAAGTAGCCCTTACTGTAGAAGACACTAGGAATTCAGGTCAACAGAAGCTGATATTACGTTCTACGAAGGGAGATATAGTTGAGACGTGGAAAAAGACGCAAGAAGAGCTAGAAAAGTTTAAGCAACTTATCCGAACTACCTCGCCATACTACTTTAGTCAGTTTCACCCCCAGCTAGCCTGTGGCTAGCTGAGGGTTCGCCGCTCAAGTCCTATAGCTACACCTCATCATAGATATAGCCCATATATTGCCCCGTATCTCCTATTTGAGGCATTTATGGGCCACTATTGAAGTTTTAAGGCCTTGATGGGCTTAATGCGCCCCTAGAGGCTTCAATTATCCAGGTGAATTTTCGGGGTGAGTCAACCCCTTTAAACAGCTATCTGTATCTATTCGATCAGAAGGTACCAGTTATTTCTTCCCCGATGGTTCAAATCCACTACAACTATACTCCCTCTAAAACTCAACAAACCCCTTCACCTGCTCCTCAATCAACGCCACATAACGCCCATTCCCCAACACCGTCTCCAACCTCCCATCATGTACCTGCGCCAACGCTGGCTTCAACGGATACACATAAGCCCGTAAATAATTGAGAATATCTGTCAGATGACTCAAAGCTAACAACCCTCCTTGAATACCCTTCGAAACTCCCACTAAGGCACACTTTTTGCCCTTCAACGTCTTGGGTAACACTAACCCATCTAAAAAAGCCTTAAACACCCCCGGAAACGACCCATTGTACTCGGGTATTACAAGCACATACTTCTCAGCCTGCTCCATAATACCCCGAAGTTCATTAAACCCCGCATGCTTGCCACTGTTCTCGTACAAGGCACTAGATGTAAAATCAGATGGCAAATCCGTCAACGTAACCACCTTGGCAGGAGCGCCCTGCGCCCGTAATAAATCTGCATAATGATGGCTCACAGCTGTGCTGAGCGCATTCTTCCGGTTCGTACCGGCTACAACGACAATAGGAGATTTCTCCGAATAAGAAGATGACATATTAAAATTTCTAGTTTAACCCTACAAAGCTACGCATAAAGCCCCTGGATAATACCTATCCTAGCCTGCCGAAGGCCTTATGCACGCTCAAACATAGCCCGTGCATTCGCCGTAGTCACCGCTGCCACTTCTGCCAAATCTACGCCCTGCAACGTGGCTACCTGCGCCGCAATATCCACCAAATACGCAGGCTCGTTGCGCTGCCCCCTGTGGACCCCCGGCGCTAAGTAAGGACTGTCCGTTTCTAATACGATGTGTTGTAAACCAATCTGGGCTACGGTTTTAGCTAAGGTGGCATTTTTGAACGTGACTAGCCCCCCTATGCCTACGTAAAACCCAAGATCTATGACCTGCTGGGCATCACGTAAATTGCCACTGAAACAGTGTACAATCCCCCGTAAGGTCCCATCTTGATGCCGCTCTAAGAAACGGAGCGTCTGAGAAAAGCTCTTCCGGGTGTGTATCACCACCGGTAGCTGATGTGCTTTCGCCCACATGAGCTGTATGTCAAAGGCTTCCGCCTGCTGCGCCTCGTAGGTTCGATCTCGATATAAGTCCATGCCGATCTCGCCTATGCCCACAAATTGATGCTTGGTCAGCCAACGCTCTACCTGGTATAACTTTTGTGCGAAGTCCTGCTGTATGTGACAAGGATGAATCCCGATCATCGAGGAAAAAAGCGTATTATCCTTCGCCTCCAGCGCCAACATGGGCGCTATGGTGTCTGTATCTATATTTGGTAAATAAATTTTAACTACCTTCGCCCTCTGGCAATTGGCCAACACCTGACTGAGGTCGGTGTCGAATACCGGATCGTAAATGTGAGCGTGTGTGTCTATCCATTCCATATCGCGTTTATTTGGGGCCTAATTCAATGGCCTGCATGCTGTGCACTCGCTTTTGTTGAATTTCGAAAGATAATAGCGTACGAACTTGATGAATCCCATATCGGCCCGCTGCGCCAGGGTTAATATATAATAAGGAATCGCGCTGCGGATCGTAACCTACATGTAAGATATGCGAATGTCCGCATACCAACATATCCAAGTTATGCTTGGCCAGCATCTGACGCACCGCAGGTGTATAGTGGGGCGGCCTCCCAGCAATGTGCGTAATCAATACACGCATGCCCTCACACCAAAAGAAGTTGTTTTCAACGCACTGCTCGCGAATGTCAGGGCCGTCGATGTTCCCATATACACTCCGCAAAGGTTTGAAATCGGTCAGTTTTTCTAAAACCCCCACACTGCCTATGTCACCAGCATGCCATATTTCATCACATGTTGCAAAGTGGACAAAGACCCTGTCGTCCAGCCACCCATGCGTGTCAGAAAGTAACCCAATTTTCATAAACTTGACATTCCCCCAAAAATGTAGTACCCTGTAGAATAATTTGGCATATTGCCTAGCCTACTAGGTACTATATGCTATCCTTTTGTAATATTGCCGCGTGGAAAAAATGCATATGGATATAGCCCCTACACCTGCCAGTATGCTCCCTAGTGCCGTTGTTAGCCAACGACTGCTGTCTAGATTCCAATTACTTCACAAATCAACCACGGCTTCTCCGCAATCCCTAAGTGCAGTAATCCTGCAGAAAGCCCTATCGTTCGTTGTGCATGCGTATAACGCCTCGATAATGTGTGATAACCCGTCGACCAGCTGTCTGGATATGGGCACCCCAGAGATTCTGTTGGCTAGCCCCGATCTGCAAACCAGAGCCATTATACATGCCTTGCTCACGGAAGTGATCGTAGCTAACCCCATGACTACCGGTATCCTGGAAAGACAACATAGCTACGAAATCGCCCACCTATTGGCAGCTATACATGAGCTCGCAGATGCCGTTGAGCCTGCAGCTGTAAGCCACATCGTGGATTACAAAACCCTGCTGAACAACTTTTCTCCCTATAACCTCAGCATCCTGCTAGCAACGCTAGGTAGGCGCTTGATTGGTATACAACAGATACATCAACTGCCGGCTACACAACAGCGTCAGGTTTTAGATGATATCCCAAGGCTATATGCGCCGCTGTGCCATAGGCTAGATCTAACCCATATTCAGGCTGTGCTGGAAGATTTACACCTCAAGTTTACGAATAGAACCGAACATGATGGTATCCTCAGCTACATCCAGCAAAAAAGAGCCACTAAGCCTGGCTTTTTAGCCCACTTTATCGGGCCTATAGCGGCCGGGCTGCGGCGGACGAATTTAGCCTACAGGGTGCAAGGGCGTACCAAGTCTATCGCCTCGATCTACAAAAAAATGATGAGCCAGGATGTGGCCCTGGAAGAGATGCATGACTTGTATGGGGTGCGTATTATTTTCGAAGGAAGTACTGACCACGAACACGCCGACTGCTGGCACCTCTATGAGATGATAACCCGGCATTATACACCTAACCTGCATCGGGTCAGAGACTGGCTTACCTACCCCAAGCCCAGTGGGTATGAAGCCCTCCACGTAACGGTGGTGACCCCGGAGGGGCAGTCTGTAGAAGTGCAAATTCGGAGCAAACGCATGGACCATAAAGCCAATTATGGGGGCGCCGCACACTGGCGCTACAAGTCCAACCACGCTGTGGCACGCGAAATGGCAGCCCTGCGTGAATCTTGGATCGAATCCGCTAAAAGATGCCTATCCTACTACCAGAAATACAACGATGCTTCGGTTACCATAGCGACCAATTACCTGTACGTTCAGTAGATATATCGCTACTCCGGAGGCTGATTTTAGGTGGGTTTTCATAATTGTGTGGCTTTTGCAATCTTGCTCACAAAATCATGTACATAATCATTCCAACAGAGATATAATTCCGTATGCATTCGATCATTGATATAGCTATTCTGATTTTCTTTCTCATCGTCAATCTCGTTGTCGGGCTGCGCTATGGCCTCGAGTCAAAAACCATTCGAGATTATGCGCTAGGGGGTAAAAACTTTTCTACCGGGGTCCTGACGGCTACGCTGGTGGCTACGTGGACTTCGGGCAGTGCGCTCTTTATAGACTTGCAAAATACCTACACGCAAGGGCTCTATTACTTACTGGCCATCTCGGGGGCCCCACTGGGTATATGGATTAGTGCCCAGCTGGCTGAGAAGGTAGGGGAGTTTATGAACTACCTCTCCATCGCCGAAGCCATCGGTAGTGTCTACGGGAGGGTCGTGCGCATGCTGACAGCTATGAGTGCCATAGCCAGCAAAATCGGTATCATCGCTGTGCAGTTTAGCGTGATGGCTAAGACTTTCTCGATGCTCTTCGACACCAGCAGTACGTTGGCTACCTTCTTCGCTGCCGGCATCGTCATCGTCTACTCTTCGCTAGGGGGTGTCAAGTCGGTTACTTTCACGGATGTGCTCCAGTTCTTCACGTTCGGCACCATCATCCCGATCTTGGCCCTCACCGTGTGGAATGGCATGGAAGATCCGAGCCAGGTCACGAATACCCTCCTGACCCATCCCAACTTTAACCTGCGTCAAGTGGTGGCCGATACCCCCAGATTTATGGGTACGCTCAGCTTATTTGTCTGCTTTACCTTTCCTACGCTGGTTGCCCCAGAGCTCTTCCAGCGCATCGCCATGGCCCGGGACATCCGGCAGATCAAAGACGCCTTCACGTATACGTCGGCTATCTTCTTTCTGATCCTAGCGTTGGGGGCCTGGATAGGGGTTCTATTACTAACCAATAAGCCCGGTCTGTCAGGGGCTGAGGTTATACCCTATCTGATCAACGAATATGCCTACCCCGTCATGAAGGGGCTGTTGGCAGCTGGCGTCATGGCCATGGCCATGTCAACGGCTGATTCGGCACTGAATGCTACCTCGGTACTCTTTGCCAACGACATCATTGCACCGCTGCGGGGTCAAAAAGAAGGATTGCTGGTCGTAGCCCGCACTTTCTCTTGGTTTATGGGCGGGGCTGCGCTGGTTGTGGCGTTGTATAGCCCTGGGCTATTGTATTTGGTCCTCCTGACCAACAGCCTCTATATGCCCATCGCGACCGTACCTTTCTTGCTCGCCATTCTTGGGTTCAGAAGCAGTGCCAGGGCTGTGCTGATGGGCATGTTCTCGGGAGCTGCGACGGTTATTGTCTGGAGCTATTGCTACAGCAATAGCAGTAGCATACTGCCGGGTATGGTGGCTAACCTAACGGCCCTAATGGGTACACACTATCTCCTGCGCGAGTCAGGAGGTTGGGTCGCTGTAAAGAAGGCGGAGCTATCTGCTGTGCGTAGACAACGCATGGCTACTTGGCGGTCCCTATTGACATCCCTTAGTCAGGCCTCGCCGATGGACTACCTGGATAAAATACTACCCAAAAAAGAGCGCTTTTTTCCCCTATTTGGGTTCTATCTCTTTGCAGCCACCTATACTTCGCTCTACAACCTGGCCTTGCCCACAGATCCAAGGTACTTGATCATCTACCGGATCGTTCAATATTCTGTGCTGGTCTCGGCCACAGCGCTGGCCACTCAACCCATCTGGCCTCAAATCTTACGTAGTAAGCGCCTGTTGGCTTGGTTCTGGCCGCTGGTCATCTGGTATACCCTCTTCTTTGTAAGTGCTGTGCTGGTGTGTATGGGCAATCTGCAGGCTGAGCAGGTCTTGATCTTTATGCTCAACTTGGTCATGGTGGCTTTGATCTTGCACTGGTTTTTGGCGATAAGCTTAGCGGCTACAGGTATAGCGGCCGCGTTGTTGCTCTTCAAGTGGGGCTTGGGCGTCAACATGGCAGCTGTGATCTCCACGACGATCTCCTTTAAGATTAGCTACGGTATACTGCTCTTCAGCAGCTTTTTGATCGCGCTTTTCAAACACAAGCAGGGGACAGCGCAATTGGCCAACTTCAATGCGTATTTGTTGCAAAATGAGCAAGATACCCGACAAGAGCTGGTCCAGGCGTTGAACTACCGGGAAGAGCTGCTGCAAGAACTGCGCCCGGATGAGATCGCCATTTTTGATACGACGACCACAGCTTATATCAAGCAAGCTATCCAGCGGGTGAAGAACTACTTGCGGTTGAATGTGACACAGATGCCGATAGAAGAGGTGTTGCGTTCTACGGAGCAGCTTTTGCGGATACAAGGCTTTAAAAACAAGCTGAGTATACAATCGCACACAAAACACCACCTATTGCAGGCCGATATCATCCGGGTGAAAGAGCTGCTGACCAATAGCATCCGCTATGTACAAGCTCATAGTGCCCCAGATGCCTCCATTACGTTACATGTACACGATACATTACTGGGCCATAAGACAACCCACCTGAAAGACTACACGCGTACCATCGAGGCCTTGCACATAAGCATTACGAGTGAGTCCGTGGCGCCGGGGCCTGCCCAAAGTATCTATATGATCGATCCCATTCAGCCGCTAACACCTCAAAGTGATGACGAGCTGGTTTTGGTCTATAACGCCAGGATTGTAGACGCCCACTACGGCTATGCAGATATGAAGCGGAAGACTACGCATGTGTATGTAATCCCGGTTGAGCTGGGTAAGATCAAAGGGCAGGTCATGGAGCAGCTACGCAAGCCAATAGCTCCAGGCAGTGCGACCGATACATCAGCATCTGCATAAAGGAGTAGGATATGCCCATTACGTAATCATTCACAACCCGCAAAATGTACCCCTATGACTAATTCTGTTATCGACGTAGCAATTATTGCTGTTTTTCTAGCTATCAATCTCGTTGTGGGGTTGCGGCATGGCCTCGAATCCAAGACAATTCGCGACTATGCCTTGGGTGGCAAAAATTTCTCCACAGGTGTCTTGACCGCTACCTTGGTTGCCACGGCTGTGTCGGGTAGCTCGCTCTTTGTGGACGTGCAGAATACCTACACCCAAGGGTTGTACTATCTGCTGGCTGTTTTGGGCGCTCCGTTTAGCATATTCCTCAGTGCGCAGCTTATCACACGCATGGGTGAATTTATGGATAACCTCTCCATAGCCTCGGCCATGGGGGACCTGTATGGCACTGCAGTGCGCGTGGTGACGGCTACCAGCAGTGTAGTGGCTAGGGTAGGGTCGGTAGCCTTGCAGTTTAGCGTCATGGCACAAGCCCTTTCGCTATTCTTTAACACCGACAATACGCTGGCTACCTTTTTTGCAGCGGCTATCGTTGTGGTATACTCTTCTTTGGGGGGTGTGAAGTCTGTAACCTTTACGGATGTTCTCCAATTTTTTACGTTCGGGACCATTATCCCCATCCTGGCGCTCACGGTCTGGAATAGCATAGACGATCCGGCACAAGTGACCCAAACGCTGGTTGCTCATCCGAAGTTCAGTGTCAGCCAAGTGTTTAGCCATACGCCAGAGGTGTTGAGTACACTAGGCCTCTTCCTGATGTTTTCATCTCCGGCCCTGGTGGAGCCTGACTTCTTTCAGCGTATTTCCATGGCTAAGAATATCGGACAAGCCAAAGCGGCTTTTACCTACACAGCGGGCATGGTATTGTTCATGATACTACTGGGCGCTTGGATTGGGGTGTTGTTGCTCACGGTGAACCCCAACTTATCGGCCGATGAGATCATGCCCTATCTGGTCAACGCGTATTCCTACCCGGTTATGAAAGGGCTCTTAGTAGTCGGTGTGATGGCCATGGCCATGTCTACCGCTGATTCGATTCTGAACGTAAGCACTGTCCTTTTTGCTAACGATATTGTAGCACCTTTGTGTGGCCAGAAAGAGGGTCTATTGGTAGTGGCACGTACTTTCTCTTGGATCATGGGCTCTGCGGCCCTAGTCATAGCCTTGTACAGCCCCAATTTGTTACCCCTGATCTTACTGACTAGCAGCCTCTGCATGCCCATTTTTACGGTGCCTTTTCTCCTGACCGTGCTCGGATTTAGAAGTAGTGGTAGGGCTGTGCTGATCGGCATGTTTGCGGGGGCTACTACGGTGGTGGTGTGGAGCCTATGCTACAGCAATAGTACAAGTACTTTACCAGGTATGTTCGCGAACCTGGTAGCCCTGTTCGGTACGCATTATCTATTGCGCCAGCCAGGGGGGTGGGTAGGTGTAAAAAGAATGGGATCACTGGCCGTAGCTCCTACCCGAGGCAAAGAGACTTGGCTGAGATCGCTCCGAAACGTCTCTGTATTGGACTATTTAGATACGTCCTTGCCCAAAAAAGGACGCTTCTTCCCCTTATTTGGCTTTTACCTCTTCGCGGCTACGTACACCTCGCTTTATAACCTAGCCAATCCCATAGCCGACAAGTATCTCACTATCTACCGGATTATTCAATACTCCGTGTTGGTCTGTGCCACAGCCCTAGCTACGCAACCTATATGGCCCCAAATATTTCGTAGAAAGCGGTTGCTAACTTGGTTCTGGCCGTTGGTCATCTGGTATACCTTGTTTTTTGTGAGTGCCGTGTTGGTATTCATGGGCAATTTTCAAGCTGAGCAAGTGCTGATCTTTATGCTCAACTTGGTGATGACTGCTTTGACTTTACATGGCTCCCTAGCCGTTATCTTGGCTGCTAGTGGCATCTTGGGGGCCTTATTACTTTTCAATTTTGTACTCGGTGTAGACATAACTGCTGCTATCTCGACGACCATCTCCTTCAAAATGAGCTATGGCCTACTACTTTTCAGCAGCTTCTTGATTGCCCTTTTCAAACACAAGCAAACTACAGAACAGTTGGCCAGCTTCAATCAGTACTTGCTACACAACCAGCAGGAGACCCGCAAGGAGTTGGTGCAAGCTCTAAACTATCGGGAAGAGCTCTTACAAGAGCTACGGCCTGATGAGATTGCTGTATTTGACACAACCACGACCGCTTACATCAAGCAAGCTATCTATCGTGTCAAGAACTACTTGCGGTTGAGCGTAACGCACTTGCCCTTGGTAGAGCTAGTCCGCTCGGTTGAAAAATTGCTAAGATTGCAGGGGCTTCGGAACAAGCTCCATGTACAATACCATGCCAAGCAAAGCATACTGCAGGCAGATATTACCCGCATCCGAGAGTTACTGGTGAATGCCATACGCTACGTACAAGCGCACAGTGCACCTGATGCACAGATTGCCCTACGTATAGACGATACGATACTAGGGCACAAGATCGCCCACCTCAAAGACTATACGCGTACCATGGAGGCTTTTTACTTCGCTATCACGAGTGAAAAAGAGGCGGTGGGGCCTTCTCAGGGCATATACATGATTAACCCTATTCAGCCGCTGACACCTCAGGATGAAGATGAATTGGCGTTGGTGTACAATGCGCGGATCATAGATGCCCACTATGGCTATGCAGATATGCATCAGCCTACCACGCATGTGTATGTGATCCCGGTTGAGCTACGCAAAATAAGAGGTAAAGTCATGGAGCAGCTCCGCGAGCCCATCGCCTTGACCCCTGTAGATAGCCCGCACGCATTGGCCAGCGAGTTAGAAACCGCCTTGCTCAATAAGCTGCAGCAGGCATCGGTAGATATGCATATGATCCACAAAGCGATCGACATTATCAAGCGCTATCATGGAGGTGTCAAGCGCAAATCTGGAGAGCCGTTTTTCACGCATCCCATAGCGGTAGCCCTCATATTGTTCGATTATGCCCGGGACCAGGATACGCTTTTGGCAGCGCTGTTGCATGACAGTGTAGAGGATACACGTCTATCTACTGTAGAGATCAAGGCTATGTTTGGGGAGACTGTCGGCTTTTTAGTAGCTAAGTTGACCGATCTAGAAGACGACATACGCAAAATAAGCTTGGAGCCTCATGAAAATATAGAGCGCTTGATCAACTATGAAGATAAGCGTGTAGCCTTGATCAAATTGGCAGACCGGTTGCACAACATGCGCACCATTGAGGGTCATCCTTCCTTGACAAAACAAAAGATACTGGCCAAAGAGACGATTATGTTTTTCGTACCCATGGCCAAGTATTTAGCATTAGATCATCTGGCCGAAGAGCTCAATACACTCAGCTTGCGGGTGCTTTCCAACAAATCAGCTACCGGAATTTCAGCATTCCCTCAGCTGAGTGCAGAGGTCTAGCAAGTGAGACTCCAACTGTAGGGTATAATACGTACGTGCTATGCGGACGGCTCCTCGCTTAAGTTCTGGTTTATCTGCCAGTGTTTCCCACCGTCGGTCGGTGATGCGCCACTGCGTGACGCCGTTGGCTTGAAAGAATGCACTAGGCAACATGTGACTACGTGGGTCCATGATTTGACCAGTGAACACGAATAGCTCGGCAAATCGGCGTTTGATCAAGCCAGGTAGGATTTGTTTACCTGCTCTACAAAAGTGTGTAAAGCCTTCTGCTGCTAAAGGTAGGTTATTGGCATTGAAATGTGCCCGCACATCACTACGTTGAAACCATCCGGCCCCCACGTTAAAGCACAATGAGGTCATGGCATCGAATTGTGGCTGTGTCAGGTTGTCTTGGGCAGCTGGGTCCAGGTAGGGGAGGATGTTAGCGCGTGTACAGATATCATCATAGAGTATGAGTTTACCTTCCTCTTCTGTAATGTAGGTGCGTTCATGCAATGGCGGCATTGCGGTCGAGGTAGGTTGGGTGGGTTGTGCAGCATATTTGACGAATAAGGTTTGCACCGCTTGTCGAATCTCCTCGAAGTCGTTGCTTTGTAATAGGTGTCCGTAACCAATGGTTGGGCACCCACCATCTCTATAGATGGTGGGTGCAAAGCTTTCGAACTGCTTGATGAGTATTACACCCTGCTGAGAGATAGCATGGGCAGCTATTCTGGGCATATTGGGTTTTTCGTGTGATTGTGCTTGTGGCACTGTACTGCTGGGTATATCTGACGCTATGGGTAGTTCTTCCTTACTTTCAGTAACGGATGGGCTTTGTGTTGCAGTGGGCTGCTCGCTCTTGAGTTGTGCTGCTGGTGTCTCCACCCCACAACTCTGTAAAAACAGCGGTATACATAGGACAAAAAGTATATTGCTTGGTTTTTGATGTATAGTTTTCATGATCTGAAAGTTGTGTACTGAAGGTTACTACTTGATGCGGCGCAATACGGGTTTAGGTGCTGTTGCTGGCTATAGTTTTCGAGCGCAAGATAGGATTTTTGTATGTTATAGGGAACTTCTTGGGGGGCCTCGTTACTTTTTCCTATGATAAGGGGGGTTGTGTATCTGGGCTCCTATCGTTCTATGAAGCTGGAGTTGCAGTTTGTCAAGTTCGGGGAATACGATACTTTTTCCCCTGCGGGGGGCCTCGTTACTTTTTCCTGTGATAAGGGGGGTTGTGTATCTGGGCTCCTATCGTTTTAGGAGCCTGTATTTGTAGTTTATGAAGTTTGGCTTTCACGACGCTTTTTCCCCTGCGGGGGTCTTCGTTACTTTTTTCATCATAGGAAAAAAAGTAACGAAAAAAAATCACCCGCGATTGTCAGATTTGGCTAAAAGGCCTTCGCCAAGGGCTAAACAGCAGAAATCTCGTCGCTAACGCTCCTCAGGCAGGTCTGCAGTTTGGTCGCCCTTGTCTCAGGCCTTTCTTAACGCCATCTAACAATAATGCGGGATAGGGTGCTGCAAGATTATAGCTCCAGTTACCAAAACAGCATCAGACGCTACAATCACTTTTTCACCTCGATTTCATCCATGTGTCTGCAGCACCCTTGCGGTCTTGTTACCTGAGCTCATAGGTGTTTTGTGACGCTCTTTTGAATAGAAGCCTGCTCGTTGAAAAGAGCGAGATACCCGTTAACGAACCCGAAGGGGTGCTGCAAACAGCACGAAGGTATGATGGTTGCGGAGACCCAATATAGCCGTTCACATCATTTTCCTCTTACTCTGCCACGCCTCCAATACCTTGCCAATTTCTGAATGCCCTTCATCGATGGCGCATTCTATGGGCGTCATGCCATAAACTGTTTCTCTAAGATCAGTATCCGACCCACGTTGCAGCAGTAGCTGAATGACATCTAGGTCTCCTTGTGCTACGGCTATATGCAAAGCGCTTTGGTTGCCCCAAGGGCCGGACTTATTGATATCTACACCAGCATCTAGTAAAACTTTTATCACTTCTGCATGCTTTCTAATAACTGCCCTGTGTAGCGGGGTGCAATATTCCCAGTCGTACTCATCAGCTAAAGCACCAGCTCGCAGCAAGAGATGTACAGCTTCTACATTTCCATATGCTGCAGCTAGATGTAATGGAGTTTGATTATACTTATCTAACAAGTTTAGATTGATCTTTTTCTCAACTAAGGCGGCTAGCAATGGATTGCCTGCTTCACCTTGCCTAATGATCCAATGTAGTAAGGGGTAGTCATTGAAGCATGCCATACTATAAACGTGTGCCGGTAACACATACTCACGTAGCGTTTGCTCAGCTTGTCTCATATTTTTTTCTGATATGGCTTGTCTAAATCTCTCTATGATACTTTCTTGAGGTACTTGGTTGATAGTAGACAAGACTTGTGTATTTGTTGATGTCATGATGTTGAATTCCTCTCTTTGTTTGTTGCAACTGGCTGCTACCAATACGATAATGGCTAGCTATGTCTCATAAACAGTACACCTTGATTTTTGATATTCTATGTGTTAGACCCTTGCATGGTTACACCGTACCAACGCTTCTTTATTATTGCTACGTGTTCATCTACTTTGTGAGCTTGCTGTGAACCCAAATGTACTTCATTAAGCTGAGATAAGTAAGGGAAATGCCTCTCGGCTATCTTGGTCAAGCCTGCCACAGCTTTATTGAGCTGAATTATATCTTGACCTGCACTTCTGAGATATTGTGAAATTGCTTCATTGGTAGTTTCCAAAGTCTGATATTCTCCTTTAGGAACTCCTACTCGCGTAGCTCCCTTGTCAAAAGCATCTTGAGGATCTTGCAAATCACATATCCCCAACTCTCCCCGTTCTTTCTGATTTGGCCCCATCACCAAGTTTCCTGGGAGATTTGTTAGAAATCTACTAAAACTTTCCAGTGCATTCCTCGAAAAACCATCGGTATTAGTATTGCATTTGCCTGGTTTCTTTAGCAGTGTTTCACCATCAACTGTCCCATCTTCATTAAATGAACTTAAAAAGTGATCAATAAAGCTTCTTGCTTCCTTAACTTCCGTTATCTTATCAATTTCAGACGCGTGTCCCTTGCGTTGGGTGCTAGAGGCTTTGCCAGTGAGACTGTCCTCAGGCGATGCTTGAGTTGCTAATCTTGTACGATATTCGCTAAGATTTTCTCTCATTTTTATTATCAATGGCCGAAAAGCTGCCAAGTGAGAAAAATCTTGTTGATTGACTACATTGGAGACAGCTTGATCCCATGTTTTTTGGATAGCATTACTGGTAATGATATGATGTCTTATAAGACGAGGTGGAGTGTCTATTGGGAAATACGGCCTTGAATCTCCTTGCCTCGGCCTCTTTATATATAATTGATTGGGTTTTTCTCCTCCCACATTCTTCTTTGTTTGCGATTCTGTCTCTGACCCCAAAGCCAAGCTAAGAAAATTATTCGGTTCTAGCTATCACTCTGTCTCTGTCAGGAACCTGATGCATATTCAAAAGACGATCTCTCAAGTCACTGACCTGCTCTTCACTGAGACCTGTCCATTTTTTGATTTTATCTACTGGTTCATTGTCAGTAAGCATACTTTGTGCGACTTCTAAGCTGCGTTGCGCAAATCCTTCAGCTTTACTCTCAGCCCTACCTTTCTCATACGCTGCTTCAAGGTTAGCGAGCTCTTCCTCAGCCAACGTCTTGGCATCCAGATACGCCTTGTACTCTGCCTCGGACAAACGAAAAGCCTCGATTTGGTTATAGGCGCTTTTAATAACCTCGTCTTGTAGTTTTTGAGGTGGATCTTCTGATACAGCCCACTTGGAGAAGAAGTAAAGCCAATAATCTTTCTCACTGTTCAGCTCTTCTTCTATTTTTGTGAATTTCTTCAGCTCCACGAGCACGTGAAAAATGTCTGTGAAAGTCTGTTGGCCCGTCGTTACTTCCGTGCTTCTGTGATAGCTGATGATTGAGATATCAGGATTAATGATCTGGTCTCTGAGTAATATAATCACGAATACGGGGATTAAACCGACAGAGCTATTGCCTACCTCAGGCTGTGATGTACAACTGTTAATGACACACGGCCGGAGTCCTTTCAGTAAATGCTTCTGGTACCCACTTTGTATCTCTACGACAAATCTCTTGCCCGCCTTGTCCTTGCACGTGATATCCACTAGGCTTCTTTTGCAATTTCTGAGCTCCGGAACTTGCTCTTGTGAGATGTAAAGCAGATCTGTAATCTGCTGCTCCCCAGAGAGTCGCATAATGGAATTCAGAAACTTGATAAGCCGAATCTTATTTCGAAACACTCGGTTGAATGTAAAATCATTGGTAGGATCTAAATACCTAGGTCTTGCGTACATATGCTATTTGCTTACTAATCTCTCCCCGAATATACAGGAAAGTACACTCGTAGGCTCTTCTATAGCCTTTAACAGAAACGCGCAATGTATAGGGAACCCTCGAAAAGTATTTTAGGCGCTAAGATGGACGTCTTTTTATCAGGTATGCGATTCAAGTGTCTCTCGCTACCATGCCTTTCTTACCTTAATACTCTTCTTAATAGCTTACAAATCTTTCTTGTCATACTTCGATTGTACATTCTATGGGCGTTACTCTGTGACTTATTTGCCCAAGATTTAGTGACTGATACATGTTGCAAAAGTGATTGGATACAGTGTTTGCTCAGCCTGTCTCATATTTTATTTGACAAGGAGTATGGTCATACCATAGGCTTACGATGACATACTATTACTGGAGACCTGAATATTCTTGGAGACTTGCGCACTGATAGCGCGTTTGGTACCAACATTTCTTTTAGCCACCTTGGGGCTGATGTAAGCAGCTTTGCCTCGTCTCACAGCAGGTTCAAGCCGAAGCATTTGCTGCTTGCCGCTAGCAATATGTTCTCCTATGAAGCATGTCCCAATAGAGCATACTGCTTCTGGGCTACAGCAATTATCACCGCAACATGTTTCATCTTTTTTACATCCTCTTCCATTAGGGCAACACTTAGGTTCGTCAGCATGACAACCATCGCCTGCTGAACAAGTGTAAGGATAGTCTCTTGCACAACAACCACCGTTGGTACACACTGG
This sequence comes from Phaeophila floridearum, assembly GCA_036784835.1. Taxonomy (NCBI): domain Eukaryota; kingdom Viridiplantae; phylum Chlorophyta; class Ulvophyceae; order Ulvales; family Phaeophilaceae; genus Phaeophila; species Phaeophila floridearum. Next base: position 17,480 of record JAYMFU010015562.1, read on the forward strand.
ATAGTCGGAATTACAGCAATAAACACCGCAGCACGTCATACCTTTTGAACAACAGCCTCCGTTGGCACATACTTGATACTCTGGAATACAGCAATAACCATTATAGCACTCATAGCCTGAAGGACAGCAACTACCATCATCACAACACACTGTCCAGTAGTCGGAGAAATCACAGCAAGAATTATCGTAGATGTCTTGAGAGTATGGAATTTGATGCCCTACAGTAACGTCCCATAGCAGTACGGTAATTAGCCCTGATTGTAATCTTGCTACCCATGAATTTTTACTGATTCTGGTTTGTGGTCCCAAGCATGGTGTAGCTAGTGTACCTGGGGTCCTTGATGTAGATTTAATTTCATGATTACCTGTGTTGATAGTACAGTTGACCTCAGGAGTTGGTAACAAATCTTGTTGTTCCATCTTTGTACAGCTCGCGCTCACAGCAATTAAGGTGACGAGAAACCATGGTTTTTTTAAAGCATTGAATAAGAAGTTATTTAATTTTTTTCATCAGTTTGTAAGTTTGGCTTAATGAGTGTTATTATGAATATCCCATAACTTTGATTTCGCTAAAGCTATTTCTGTCTGAATCATATCATTTGTCCACCGTCTTTGTTATAACCCTATTATCCCGAATTAGAGGATATTCCCCTGAAGTTTGACTATTTGATTTGATTTTTTCCTGATCGACTTTTTGAACTTGAGCTACTAGATGCCATCTTTTGTCTTGGCTACTATATTCAGCAAAAGCTAGGGCTAGATTTAAACCGTTTGTATTTTTATATTCTGTGCTAACAACGCTCATAACAACACTTTCATGTAAGTTCAGCCCTTTATCATCCGGTATAGGATTATGAAAAACACGGTATTGATCTTCTTCTTTTGGATGTGTGGTAAATACAATAGAACAACCGCTTAGTATGCCGGTGAATAAAAACTTAGGTTCACCTTTCTTGGGGTGTTTAGGAATATCTATGTACGCTATTGGCAACTGGCTGCCTTGATCTAACCTTTTCTCAACCTCTGCTCCTATCTTCCCTATTGAAATGTTGCCTAAAGACAAGTCCCCTGGTTCAGTATTTTCTCTCCGCGCCACTTCTTCTTCAATTTCTTCAATTTCTTTAATCTTTGCCTTGAGAGGACCTTCTGGTTTATATCCGAGTATATAGGCCTTAGGATCGCTGCCTTCACTAAGAGGCATAATCACTACCTCGTTGCCATCTTTTTCAACACGCTTAAAACTAATAACACGCTCTTTTTCCCGCGCCATAAGTTCGAATTTTTTGTACATGAATGTAATAGTTTGCTCTCCAGCCAATCTCTTCAATGTAGTAGGTCGCTCTCCAGCCGATCCTTGCTTACCCATCATCCCCCCCACATCCACATCCGTCACCGGATTCCCTTCTACAAACGCATACAAATTCAACCCATTCACTGTCCCTGCCGGATCTGGCTTCAGCCACCGAGCAAGCCAAGGGGCGTAGTACCTAGCGCCATAGTAATAAAGCCCGGTGATACTATCTCGCTCCTTACCAGAGTAACGATAGTGCTTTAGTGTAGAAGCATTGGCACTGCCTATAAATAAAGCTGTGCCGCCGTAAGGGTAATATACCTCACGGCTAATCTCTTGGCCATTTGTATCTACCTCTACGGTGCAAGAATTTAGCCTGTCATCTAAGTGATATGCCGTAGCAGCGGCCTGTAAAGCAGAAGGCATAGGAAATGGATTGCCTGCTTTATCTCGCACGCCATAGTCATGCCGCGCAATGGACTGAGTATCGTCCGTAATGCGAAGTGAATAGTAAGCGTTTTTTACTTTACTTGTACCATTACTCGTAACTCCTTGCAAAAAGAGCTCTTCTGTATCTATAAATCGCTCACCAGGAACACTGGATTTGGCCATTCTCGCAGCAGCTACAGTCAATGTACTCCTGCGTTCTAAAGCCCTGAGGTAGAGCACCTCTTTCGCTGTGCACTGCTTGCTGCTATGACCATAGGTCTCCAACACTTTTCTTACCCGCTGCCCGCCGCCGTCGTAGACATAATACTCCGCATCCTCAGTACCATTATCGTGCGATAAGATTGGCGCTTTATCAAGCTGATTGCGGAAGTCCCACTTCAAGGGATGTGTAGGATCAGTCTTAGCGAGATACAACTGGTTGCCTACTGCATCAAAGTACTGATCTACGAACTCTTTGGTTACCTCAGGCGTCGCCGGATTGGCTACAAATGCCTGTCCCTTGATAGTGGCATCTACCCCACGGTTGGAATCTGGAGCAATGATAATGTTTCGGGTCCAGCTGTTGCTCCCTGCCATGTGCTGCCGCTTAGTTAGGTTACCACCATCATCATATGTATATCTCTCTAAGTAGTTTTGTAGTGCCTGCTGATCCTTCTCTGAAGGTGGGTTTGGAAGAGTAGATGGCAATTCTTTACCCGCAATCTCTGCAGTTTGCCCGATATGCTCGTTGCCTGTGGCTTGAATAAGCTGATAAATGGCATCATATGTATAGGTAATTGTACTGTCTACCTGCTGGTTGTTGTAGAATACCTTGGTTAGGGCCCGATCCGTCTTAGCAGTCACATTGCCCACAGGGTCATAGGTATAGTGAACGTCCTGTAAGGGTTGCCCAGCTGACAAGTCTGTAGCCAGTTGCTGCGACGTCAATGTAGTGGACTCCTCTGCGAAGTATTGTAGCACCTGTGGAGAGAGCTTCGCAGTCAACTGTTGGGTAAGTCGAAAAGTCGTAGGCTCGTAGGTGCATGTGGTAGAGGTGCCGTTGCCATACTGGATATGAGTCCGCTGGCTCCGGGCATTGTAGTTGATGGCTTTTACATAGGCGGTTTCTTGGCCGCTGCTCACAGGCGTTACGTGCAGCTGTTGGGGTCTTCCAATGGGATCATAGTATGGATGCGTAATATTGCCATCAGGATCAGTTTCTTGTACTACACGCCCAAGAGCATCGTAAGATCGGGTGTTAGTGTAGCCTGTTTCTTGAAGAATGTCGGCTGTGCGTGTAGTGTTGTGAGCTATGTGATCTGTGATCGTATCCCAGCTGACGGTGGCCTTATAGTCCTTGCAAAATCGTCGCTTTTGGGCAAAAGCAGTTCCTAGCAGACTATATCCTTGGGTTGCGTCTATAGAGATTAGGCCGGCTGTATCATAGTGCTGGTACAGTGCGCCGCGTAGGTTGAGGCCTCGGGAAGTTGCTGGATTCATGCCCAGGTCTTCAGGCTTGGCGTCACCATAGATGTAATGTGCGATGTCTTGGTCTAAGGTTAAAGGATCCTGTGGCGTAGCCTGCTTCTGTACGTGAATGGTTTTTGGACGTTGTAATGCATCGTACTTCATAGTGAGTACAGTGCCACGACTATCGTTGGTATAGATCGTTTGCCCGAAGGCGTTGGCTAATCCCCAATGCGTACCTGAATCTACGCTCATGGTTTTGAGCACTCCCCCACCTAAACTGCTATAGCATAAGAGCTCATTGAACCGGGCTGGGTCAGCGCCCTCTAACCGAGTGTCTTGCAAGCCTTGCTGGCTTTTGAAGAGCCGTGGATCCGTGCTGTTAAGCAAGCGGCCCAGGATGTCATGGCTATAGTGTACGTCTAGGTAGTTATTGTTCTTGTCTTCATCTATGTACTTCGTGCGCCGAGTGAGTATGGTGTGGCTAAGATTGTCGATGTAGGTGACATCGGGAGTATTGGCAAATCGACTGGCTGTATTGACAAATGATTGGGCTAGGGATTTCCGAGCATCTTCTGAAAGATCTTTCTCATAGTAGGGATACAGTACACTGTTCTTATCAGGCGGATTTTCTGGATCCTGATTGGCTTTATAGTAAGGAGCTCCCAGGATACTGTCGTTCTCATCGTAGGTAGCATGTTGCCAGGCGTTGAATGTTTCATGGGTTAGAAAGCCTTTGGCAGTCAAGGTACAAATGTGCCGATTGATAGGATCATAGTATAGTGTGTTACTTACCCCAAAATTGTCTAGTAGCGGCGTGCTGAGGTACTGATACGTGTTGGTATAATAGGGCTCGTACTTCCGTACCGGCAAGCCTTTATTATTGTATGCCACACGGCCCGAAGTGAGCCAGCGCTGGGCACTATAGGCCGGTTTTTTGGCAACTTCTCCTGTTTCTTTCGTGTAAATAAATGCGGTGCCTGGATCTACTTCCGCTTTACTCTGCAACATGCGGCCAAATCCGTCGCTATAAGCTAAAGCGATAGGATAGGGGGTGTCGGTATTCTGGATTGTGCAACCGCCGTAGGCATACTGTGTTGCAGCTATAAATAAGCTAGCCGCGGGCTGCTGGCTGTGTGTAAAAGCCCATTCGTCATAATAAAAATAGCTGGCATGTCGATCCGACTCCACGCTACTTGTCAGGTATCTTTTGGGATCTTGAATAATGTCTTCCAAGCTCTCAGCCATGAGCAGTTTGGGATCAGTTAGGGGTATGGGGCGCGATGCAGTTAAATCATAAAGCTGTGTAAATCCTGCTCGCTCACCTTTCTCAGTCCCGAAGAAGCTGGTGTAGCGCACGCGGCCTAAGGCATCCAGCTGTACTTCATGCACATTAGCATTGGCGTCTTGTAGCACCAGAGGATGCATGTGTTGATAATCGAAGAGTAATACTTTATGCGTATTGCCCACCGGGTCTGTGGTTTGTTGCAGAAACAGCACGGTATCATCATATATATAGGTGGTTTTGTAGCCAGCAGAATCCAGGGTAGCCATGGGTTCGAAAAAGTGGTCTTTCGGCGTGCTGCCAGATTGGGTATACACCGCTTGGTCGCTAGAGTGCCACCAGTAATTCGGCAAGACAGTTTGAGAGCCTACCTTTTGGTCGTTGGTATAATGACCGGTTTGTAATAGAGCTATGAGGTCCTCGGTATTGCAAGTACCTTCCCACAAATCAGCTAGCTCGTTTTGTTCGAAGGCAGCGGTTAATTGCTGCAGCGGGAGTACTGGGAAGATGACCGCTGCTTTTTCTATCAAGGATAGCTTGCCCAATGGCAGTGTATGTTGCTGTCCTCGAGCATCAATCTGTGCATAGTACGTGCGCTCCCAGTGGCGTAACCTCGCTTGTGCGGAAGAAGGTTGTGTGGGTGTGAGTGTCCTCTGCTGTTTTGTGAGGTATTTCTTGAGTTGTTCCAGAGTAAAGGCAGCCGCAGGGTTGTAAGCATCTGCCGGAATAAGGTCTGGTGCATTGGCATGCGTGGGTGGTGAGATTTCATAAATCTGACTCTCGTAGGGAATGCCGAGAACATAACTACTAGGACTTGCTTCATGGGCAAAGGCCTGCTTATTCAGTGTGATTTTCAAGGTTTGTTGTTGCTCCACAGCCGTTTGCATTGACAGCCTATCTTGTGGTTTTTGTATGGCTACCTGCTGTTGGGCTGTCTGTTTACGCCTGCCATAGGCAACAGCACAGCTTTGGATAACATGACCATAGGCGTCTACTTCCAACGTACACTGGTGGTGTACCTGTGGATCTGTGGCATCTCGCTCGTAGGTATGGACGAGGGTTTGTTCAGCATAGGTACAGAAGAGCGCATACGCGTTATCACCTTTTAACTGGTCAATGCGTGTGCAATAGTTCGTAATGGCCACTGTGTAGGGCGTTTCATTGGGACCAACGGTGGGAAAGGTGATAATGGAATCTTGCTCGTGGTGACCTGTTGTTGCATCAGGTACGGTACCTAAGCCATAAACTTCCTGGCGATAGGTTCTTCCCTTGAGCGCTCGGTATAGCTGAGCTTGCGTAGCAGTATCTTGTACATATTGGTTAAGATCAACGCTATTGGGTGGTAGGATAAAAGCATCTGGGTCGTCCTGAAAAAATTCTTTTTTGATATGCTGGCTGAGTACATCTGGTGCTGCGCCGGTGTAATACCAGGTCTTTGTTAGTGAAGGAGCTGTGTTAGATAAGTCCAAGGCATCTTGCTGAGACACATTTATGCCTTCGGCATCTTGTACTTCTACACGGCCGAAACCTCGGAATTCACGCTCCACACCATCGTAATAGCCATGATGGTAGGTGTACTTCTGTGTGTGTGTACTACCAGCAAGGTGGTCAGTATGTGTGACTTGAGCTACCACGTGTACTGGAAACGGAAGCTTTGTGATCCAGGATTGGCCCGCTGCTTTGTCCCGCAGGTAGTCATATACTGAACTTCTGTACGTAATATCGGTAGTGGCGCCGCGTTGGTTATCAACACGGTGCAATAAGTAGGGTTTCCTTGCGGCGCATAGGTCAATGTACCAGTGCTTGGGGCCTGTAGGGCTATGCAGCTTGCTGATCAAAAGACTATTGGTGCCGTTGCCTAAAATATCGGTAACCTGCACTTGATCTAACGCATCGTAGGGTATAGGTAGCTGTATATCGAAAGGCGCGCTAAAGGAATTGCCACTTTGGTTCAAAAACACTACAGCTTTCATAGGATCAAACTCATACGCTGCATTCATACCCATGTACACGAGATCCATTGTGCCTGAACCATCTAGATCGCCTAAAATCAACCTACTGGTCGTGAAATTTTCGCCAAAGTCAGGAGCATGCTTCATGGTAATGCCCCTACCAAATTTGCCATACCCCAGGCTTGGCCAGTAAGTCACGCTATCTTGATCAATACGTACGAGCTGTGGGGTACCACTGCCACTCATGTCTGTGAATTGGATGAGTACTTTTTCATACCCTGTGAGTGTGCTAGGGAAATCATCGGGTACTTGTGTGGTGTAAGCTTTTCCCCAGCCTACTGTGGGTGCAAGTGCTGCTGTTATTGACTCATCAGCAGACGTTGTAGTAGTTTGGTTCGTACACAGGGCTGGATAGACGCGTAACTGACTGCCATTCAGCATCACCCGATCATTGAGCCCATTGCCTGAGAGGTCTACCCATTCTTGCTGTGGAACATCGACATCTGTGGGGCATGTGGTAAAAGACTGAAATCCTTTCCATTGGTGATTGGATTTGGCTTCATAATAGCCTTTCAGCCCACCTGCTGTGACCATAAGATCTAGCTTGCCATTACTGTTAACATCGATGAGCGTAGCCTTGTTCACAGCCAGCTGATCATAGATAGGGAAATGCTCCAACGGCTTGGGGGTATTATATGTGATGGGTGCAGCAGGAGTTGTGCTTTCGGTAGCGTATATGTTAGCAGTATGCTGCGTTACATCTATTAAGCACGCTGCTTGGTAGAGCACTTGTCGCCCATCGTGGTAGAAGATACCCGGTACGCCTTCACTGTATAGGTCTACGAGTGTGCTATAGGGAGGACTGTTCATACCTATAGGTGCTTTGCCCTGGGTATCTTGCAGGGGATAGGTAGTCACATTTTCTGGCTGGAAAGGTTGGTGATTTAGTATAATGGGTGGACGTTGCTGAATGAAGTAGGTAGCTGTCTGATTGCCGTGTGCAGGGGTATGCTGATAGCCGGTTGATTGTACCGCAGTCATTTTACTGAGTTGGGCGTGCTGCGTGGTGGCGTACTGGTATGTTGTAGAATGAACAAGAATAGGATTTGTACCAAGCGCTTTCTCAAACCGATGGAACAGTAGCGTGCGCTGGCATAGACGATGTGTACGCATTTCAAATCCTGCTCGGTAAGTGGAAAAAGAATCTGAACGTTTGGACCAAGGCTGAGTGGGCTGGTCTAAATGTTGATCGCTGGCTAAAGGGACAATATCTTCATGGTTGCCATGAGAGAGTAAGGGTACATTGCCATATTCTCCATAATCAAAAAGAACTTCAAAGTGCCACTGTTTATTGCTTTCAGGTGTGTTTTGTACATCTGGATGGTCCATTAGTACCATAGAATCCTGTATGGCGATGGTGTTGCCGTAGCGGATGGATTGTACATACTTCTGGGCAGCTTGGATATGATTTTTTTCGGGCGCTTGAGTAATATCTATGCCTGCTGTATCTTCTGATTTGTAAGTGTACCAGTGGTGCTGGCCTCTGGCGTCATAGCTCTCTTCCAACAGCCACTGAAAAATACGTGTAGGGTCGTTAGGATCTGCAATACGTGCCTTTTCCGTTACGCCAAAAACATGAACGGTATGATTGGGATCAGTAACTCGCCAAAAATCATCAGACTCACCTTTAGTCAACACTGGCGTCTTTTCTTGGGCTACCCAGTGTTCGATGAGTGCGAAACTGCTTTCTATGCTGAGCCGATAGGTGGTGACCCGGTATTTTGTATCGTTGTCGTGAGGTAGTGTGCGCTGTATATTGGTTTTGCCATGGACAGGAGCTAGGTAATCTCCGCCTGCTTGCATGAATATGTCTGTATCATCATATCTGGGAATCCCATTACTGGTCTTTCGCAAGATACTAGGTATACCGAGTTGCATGCCTAGGCCGAAGGGACTGTTCCCACTGCCTGAGCTATAGGAGAGCGCCAGTTGTGGTGTAAAGTCTCGGCAGTGTGTAATACCAATGGGTATAGTGAGACTTGCACTTCCAGTAAAATCGTCTACTTTCCACTGCTCACCAATGCCTTGAATGGCCCCACCACCTTTGGGTAAGGAGAGATTTTGTACGTTGATAAAGCTACTTGGCTGGTTTGCTGTAGCAGTGCTTGCAGAGGTGTCGCTACCTGCAGTATTGTTGCTAGAATCGCCTGGTGTAGTGCCCCCATTGCCTATAGCCCTATTTGGTGCTATATCATGAATAGCTGTAAAGAACGGTGCAGTGTCTGTCTCCATTTTGCTTGTAGCAGGTGTGGTATTGGCTGATGCGTTCTGTCTATTATTTTGCGCGTTGTAGTTCATAGCACACTATCTTCATCTAGCTGATCAGTAGGCATTCTATTTCCCTGACAATGCTGTATACCGCAGTGTAATGACGATATCTGTTAGGCTCTTGAGCAGCTGTTGGTTAGCTGAAGACCCATTTTTAGGGATATCGAGCTGCCAGTGAGAGATTGCGCCGGTTCCTTCGAAAGGTAAGTAACGGGCATCTTGAAAGCTGAGCTGAAATAATCCGCTCTCATCAATGCCTTTTGAAATGGCAATCTGCTGATTGGCACGGCCACTGGTGGTCAGTGACGTATCCGGGTTGTATCGGATAGAATGCGACAGTTGTGTTAAAGTGGCATATTCTATGTTTTGATAAGGACCTAGTACTGCGGGAATCGAAAGGCTGATGGCCTTGATCTGCAGCGCGTAGTACTGGGGCTTCTGGTCTGAAAATGGTGTCAATAGTTTTTCCTGAATCTGAAAATTTACTGTGCCATCTTTCCTGAGCTTACTAATAATATCTTTGTCTTCGCCCTCGGTTTTTTCTTGAATGGTTGGTTCTTCTTTCAAAGAAATGATCCTAGTGATCTCCAGTCGTCGCTCATCTTGATCTAGGTATGCCTTTTCCATATGACATAGACCTAACATCAGTCCCTCTCCAGCCATAAGGCCTTTGTTCAGACTGTCCCAGTAGGTAGTTTGGATGAATGTCTGGGTTGGATTGGTACGTTCAAACTGCCAGGCTTTTTCTGCAGCTAAGGATAGCTGATGTGCCATCTGATACATTTGGAAATAAAGTGTAGAGAATTGCCCAATCATCCAGAGGTAGCGCTCTTCTGTGGTAAACTTAGTTTTTAAGAAATCTGCTTTCTCTTGTACCTGTTTGATATTCTTCTGTAGTGTATCTATGTCTTGCTGGGCAATATGTACCTGTACTTTTGCTGCAGCTATTTGTTGCTGGATCTGTTGCCGATCTTCATCAGCGATGTTTTTCTGCAGTGTCCAATCTTCTGCCCGTCGCTGATACTGGGCAATGGTAGCGGCCATACTAGCACTAGTTTGTAAAACACCTGCATCGGTTTGAAGTACTGTAGCAACCTGATTCGCTGCATCACCAGGATTGAAATCTCCATCTGCAAATCCAAATACCGTAGGAATGAGATAAGCAGCTGCCGAAGCACCCTGGATAGCAGAAGCAGTACCTTGTAAAGCTATTGCCTCTGTTTCTAGACCGAACTGCAATGCCTCTGTGGTGTTTATAGGAAGTCCTGTAAAAGCGCCAATAGGGAGTCCCGCCACGTTACCTGCCAATAGTTCACTATAGTGACTGAACCTCACTTGTGCGCCTGCCAGTCCTTTTTCTAGCGCTTTTACGTTTTTCTGTGCAGCCTCGAGCTGATCTTTTTTCATAATCAGGTTCATGTCCAATAACACCTGCTCTTGCGTATTCTGCAGCCTGGCCAGATACTCTGCATCTTTTTTCTCTAGGGCACTCAGCAGTGAGGCGCCCAGTTGTATCACAGTGTTAGTAGCAGCTTTGGCCTTTTCCAGTATGACGCTAAAGCGATAGTAAGGTATGGGTGCTGTCAGTGCTGCTAGTGCTTGACTGACACCAGCTTCGCTAGCCACTGCCTTTATCAAGACATTAGGGTTAATAGGCGGCTGGAACAGGGGTAGGTAATTAGGTTTTCCATCAATAGTAAGCTGGTGCCTGATGTTGTAAAGTCGCTTTTGTACACGGTCCCAATAAGCGATGAATTGATCATTTTCGGGTATCCCAAAATAGCTACCTGCAATGTAATTATTCGGAGCATCTTTTGACAAGAGTAAGTAATATTGTGCTGCCACGCTTTGCTCTAGATTTAAGATGAATTCTGGGATGAGGTTCTTAGCTCTGACCTCGCCCAGAGTTTTAACACTTGGCAAAGTACACGCTCCTAAATTATCCGGCTTCTTGCCAAGTAAGTCATAGGCTATAATGTAGAGCATGGTAGCTTCTACCAGTGTTTCGCGTGTGTTCTGGATAAAGAGCTGATCTCCCCAATCTAATAGGTTATCAATGTAGTGCATGACGACTGTTTTTTGGTAGGCAATGGGCCTCAACTGAGCAATGGCGTGGGGATCGAAAGGATCTTCGTGGTACTCATCAAGTTGTCCTGTATCAGTAAGTTCCCTTTTGAGCTCTTCACTAGGAGTTTTGCCAAGCTCACACTTGAGTGTTGCATTATGACTACTGCGTAGATTCAAATAACGCCAATAATGATCTTGTTTTGTAGCTTCTTGATCAGTATCTGGTTGATCAACATCAATCGTGGGATTAAAAATATAATGATACCATGTTTGTGCGTCGGGGAACTTCCTGTCCATATTAAACCGATTAGCTACCAAAAACGGAGTGTGGAAGAAGAGTTCACGATAATACAATCCATTAGCGCCGGCAAAGTCCAGTGATTCACTAGGGTAAGGTTTTGCTACTTTTTCGCTGGGACCCAGTGCTGTAAATGAATCTTCTTGGGTAAGCTGGGCATCGATTGTAAAGAGCACATCTATCCCTTTGGGGCCTAACAGCTTTTGGCTTAATGTATGCACTGTGGTGGAATTAAGTCGTATGTAATAGTATTGATGCGGATTGTCAGGCAGTTTGAGATCGTAAATAGGTATGCTGAGATAAGAAGATTTACCAGTGTCCAGCACAGCCCAACTGACACCATTTTCCCAGGTCGCGTAATTGTCTGCTACAGGATAATTAACTGTGGTTTCGGGGAGACTAGTAAAGTAATCTGTAGTAGGTCTGGGTAGTGTAGCCTTGTTGTAGTTTTGAGGTTGAGGGACCTTGATAGAATTTAAGTTACTGTCTAAGGTTGTGTAAAAATTAGATTTCCCTCCATAGTAACCTACAGAAATTAGCTGTTGCTCTACTTGAAAAGCTACATTGATATGTTGGTATTGAACCTTGAAGGCTTCTTCTTGTGTTTTTACGCTCTCAGGAAGTTCTATGTTTTTTGCTAACGATTGGGGTGCCACCCAAGTGTTATCCAGGGTATAGAATGTATAATAGATCGAGGCTTGAAAGCGGTGCTCTTTTACCTGTCCTGGATTATCATTACCTGACTTAGCAGGATGGCGTTCTGCTTGGGCATGCTGCACATCTATCCAGAAGATAAATAGCTTGCCAAATGCTTGGACCGGCGCGGCATAGGGTGATGGTATACTTAACGATACCTTTTCCCAAGGACGCCAGCGAAGTGCTTTATAGGTACCCTTTTTGTTATTATCCTTTTTGTCATCACGATAAGCAAAGTCGGCTGCCCGATAGTAATATATATAAGGCTGTTGTGCTGTGCGGTTTAATAAATGTAGTGTTGGGTCTTTTTTGGGATTTAAGTCGTGACTGTAGTTGATATGTCCCCCATTGTTCCACAGACAATACAATCGATCACCAAAGACAGCTGCTGTTGGGCTACTGTGAAGTGTAGGATGATTGCCGTCAAGAGTTTGCAGTTCGTATTGTTGCCAAAAACGACCATCCGTTGTGTAACTGTACCAAATGTTTCCAGGAGAACCCTCTCCCTGGCAAAAACAATACAAAGTGTTGTTTTTGACGATACAAAAAGGGTTAGTATCAGCTTTTAGTAAAGGAGTTCCACTCTTTACATCTAGTTTTTCTTCTGTCCAATTATCAGATGTATATGGGCTATTCGTGTAGCTGTAATATATTTCGTTACTGTTACTTGAATGATAGAAACAGAAAATTTGATCGTTGAATACTACTGCTGAGGGGTGGGTTTTCGCACTTAGTGAAGCAGCTGAATCATCATTCACTAGTTTCCCTTTGATTTGCCTTTCTTGCCAACTATTCTCATCCCTAGGGCCTGCTGTAAAACTGTGATAAATAAAACATGGGCCGCTTGCGGTATCCTGCCGGCCATAAAAACAGTGCAGCTTACCATCAAAGACAACCACTGACAGCCCTGCTCTATTGGTAGTAATAGCGCCGCCGCTATTGATTTGTTTTGTCTGCCAACTATTTAGCCTGTTTGGTGTTTTGGAACAAACATACCAGATAGTGCTATCGGAAGCTGCACAATGAAAACAATATAGAGTATTATTCCATACAACTACTGCAGGCGTAATATTTGTGCGGCAACCTGAAATTTTTAAATCACCCTGCCATTCAGTACCGTCATAGCAATTAAACCAAAGGTTATTATCACCATCTCCACGATGAAAGCAATACAACTTATTACTAAATGTTACTGCTGCTGGGCTAGCTTTTAGCCTGGTATCGGGGATAGGGAAGACACTACAATAACTACGACTACAGTTAATGTTTCCGTACCCATTGTTCCACAGACAATACAATCGATCACCGAAGACAGCTGCTGTTGGGCTACTGTGAAGTGTAGGATAGATGCCGTCGAGGGTTTGTAGCTCTTTTTGTTCCCAGTTATTAGGGCTGTTCGGTGTATTTGTATAATTGTACCAAATATGCCTCTTATTCCCATCTCGTTTAGGATCACCTTGGCAAAAACAATACAACGTGTTGTTGTAGACTACAGCAAAGGGACTCGTTCCCGTTTCTGGATAACCACCACTACGATTACCAAGTGATTTTGCTGTCCAAGTATCCGGTTTGTTTGGGGTGTTTGTGTAACTGTAGTATATCTTGTGGCTATTAGGACGTGTCCCCTGTCGTTTTTAGTTTACTTTTGTGCTAGTTAAACCCAAATACGTACGCTTATGCCTGAATACA
>JAYMFU010016672.1:0-30946 GCA_036784835.1 Phaeophila floridearum
CGTCGCAGTGTCGAGAAACAGCTCTCCGAGACCAACACTCTGCAGAGCCGCCAAGATGTGACGATCAGCAGAGATGGCTTGACCACGACCACCGAGATCGACGGCGACGGGGATGGCACGTTCGAATACACGCAGATCGTTGCCACGACGCTCAACGCCGACGGGTCCCGCACGACGGTGACCACCGAGAAAGACGACAACAACATCACGTATCGCTCTGCACAGGTGACGGTGAGCGACGACGGGCGCGAGCGGACCGAGACCTGGAGTTTTGACGGAATTGGTCCCGACGATTTGAAGGTGCAGACCACCCTTGATCTGACGATCGACGGCATCGAGACCGTCAACCAAGAGCGCCGGGATGCGAATGACGACCTGCTGAGCAAAACGACAACTGTCACCTCTGCAAACGGGCGCAGTATCACGACCTCATTCGATGCTGACGGCAACAACCAAGCTGATCAGGTCACCACGACAATCCGCGACGATTCTGGCACGGTGACCACGACGGAAGCGTTCTTCTCGACCGGCGGGACATGGTTTGCGGCGCGGGAGACAGAGACCTCAGCCAACGGCCTGACCAGCATCGTGAGCTGGGATCACGACGCAAATGGTCGGATGGATACAACCCTGTCGGATGTCACAACCCTGTTGCAGACCGGCGAAACCGTGCAGACCATTGCGTACCGCGACAACACCATCCTCCAGTCCCGTTTGGTGCTGGAAACCGCGGACGACGGGCTCTTGCAGGTCTCACGGCTGGACCTGGATGGCGACGGGACTGACGAGTTTGTCAGTACGGACACAACCACATTCGGCGACAACGGCGACGTAATCCGGCTTCAGGAGACGGAGACCGCGGCCGGGGCGCTCCTGTCGCGGATGACCTCCACAACCAGCGGGAACGGTTTGGTGACAACCATGATCGCTGACCTTGATCGCAATGCTGGTACGGATCAGGAGTGGACCCGCACCGAAACCGGCGATGGAGCCGTGACCGAAATCTTGAAGGACTTTGACAGCATCGGGGCGCTCACCCGGTCAGAGACCACAACGATCTCATCAGATGGGCGCACACGTACCGTAGACACAGATCTCGACGGCGATGGGACTGCAGACCGTAGCCTGCTTTCCCAAATTGACTACAGCCGCACGACCACGATGACCTACAGCGATCTCGAGGTAGATGGTTCCGCCTCGGCGACGGCCGCCGTTGAGCAATCCGCCAACGGCATGCGTCTCGAACACCGCTTTGATCTCGATGGCGACGGCGCCGCAGACCGCGCCCGTCTCTGGGAGACGAGTTACGGCGCTGATGGCAGCGAAATCACCACGCTCAGCGAGACCTATGGCACGACCCATGTCGCCTTGAGCGAGGTGGTGACTACCTCGGCCAACGGGCTCACACAGATCACCGAGACCGATCTTGATGGCGATGGGGTCATTGACGGGATCAAGACCCGCACCATGACCTATAACGCCGATGGCAGCACGCTGGATGCCGAGGAGACCCGCTACGCCGATGGCGATCTGCGCTCGAACATGACGACCTTCACCAGTGCAGACGGACGCTCCGTCCGCGAGGAGGCGGACTATGACGGCAATGGCATTGCCGATAAGATCATCATCACCGAGCTGCGCGCAGACGGACAGGAGGTGATCACCGAGCGCGCCTTCAATGAAGGCGGCTATGAGACGAACGAGTTCGTCACAACAACCTCCGCCGACGGGCTCACCACCACCATCCTGCGCAACGGTAACCTGCAGACCATCACGCGCTCCGCAGTGAGCAGCGACACCTACACCTGGGACAATGGGAATGCGGCTGACGCCGTAACGGTGTCTCATGAGGTCGATGCCTTTGGCGTGGAGACCTGGATCTATGCCGGGACAACCGAGACGTTCGAAGCGCGTCTCGATCAGGCCAGCAAAGCGCGGGCAATCGAAGAGGCCGCGCGCATCTACGACACAGTTCTTGATCGCGATATGGACTTTGTCGAGGTCGAGTACCTGGTCAAGTGGCTGGACGGCACCCGCCTCAAGGCCGACGAGCTGATCGACGAGCTGCTGACGTCCTTTGAGTTTACGGACCGCTACGGTCAGATGAGCCATGCGGAAGTCATCACTCAGCTTTATCTCAACACCTTCGGCCGCGCGCCGTCGCTTGACGAGTTGAACAGCGATCTGCGCGGTCTGGTGGACGGCACGCTAACCCGCATGGACCTCGCCAAACGCCTGTCCGAGGCCGCTGAGCATCTCGTGGTCGGCAACATCCACCGCGCCACCAACAACTTCGACGTGATCCTCAACCCCGCCCAGTTCGAACGCAGCCTCGACCGCGCGTATCTCGAAAGCCTCGTCAAAAACCTCATCGACGTAGCCTACGACCGCGACGCAACGGACCACGAATTGTCCCACTACGCCGACTACCTGCTGAACGACACCAGTAATCCAGATGACATCGCGGCAATGCTGCTGGCCCGTAGCGGTGAGATGCGCGAAGTCTCCACCAACAGCCTGCAGGGTCTCAGCGGCAGCAACCTAGTTGAGCAGGCCTACCTGAACGCCCTAGGCCGTGCCGCAACCGCCGATGAACTCACAACCTGGTCGCAAAATCTGGCTGCAGGCCGACTGACCGCAGCACAGTTCGTCGCCTCTCTCGCTCAGAGCACAGACCACCTCGGCATCGGAAACACACATCTCACCTACGCGCTCGAGCCAGTCGCGACCGTGAATGGTAGCGCAGCAGCAGAAACACTCAACGGAACCGCTGGTAATGATGACCTCTACGGCCTTGAGGAAAATGACACGCTGACGGGGCATGGTGGTGATGACCTGCTGAAAGGTGGTTTGGGAGACGATCTTCTAGTTGGCGGTCAAACGTCTCAGCAGGCGTTAAACGGCAATGACACCTATGTGTGGTCGCAATTGGATGGCAACGATACGATCCGTGATCAATCGCTAGACCGGTCGGAGATCGACCGGCTTGTCTTGACGGATGTTGCGTCGACACAGGTTGCCCTGAACCGTGACCAGGGCAGCAGTCATCTGCTGATCACGATCCTGCCCACGGGTGAGATGCTGACGGATATGTGGCGCTTCCATGACGCCACGAATGCGTATGGGATCGAAATGATCGAGTTCAGTGACGGCGTGACCTGGTCGCTGGACGATATTCTGGCGAAGACGCGTGTGGAGGGCACCTCCGGGGCTGAGACGCTGTCTGGCTTTAACGGCGGCCATGCCGACAACCTGTATGGTCTTGGTGGTGATGACACGCTCGTGGGTTATGGTGGTGATGACCTGCTGAAAGGTGGTTTGGGAGACGATCTTCTAGTTGGCGGACAAACGTCTCAGCAGGCGTCAAACGGCAATGACACCTATGTGTGGTCGCAATGGGATGGCAACGATACGATCCGTGATCAATCGCTAGACCGGTCGGAGATCGACCGGCTTGTACTGACGGATGTTGCGTCGACACAGGTTGCCCTGACCCGTGATCAGGGCAGCAGTCATCTGCTGATCACGATCCTGCCCACGGGTGAGGTGCTGACGGATATGTGGCGCTTCCATGACGCCACGAATGCGTATGGGATCGAAATGATCGAGTTCAGTGACGGCGTGACCTGGTCGCTGGACGATATTCTGGCGAAGACGCAACTGAATGGGACCGCCGCAGCAGAGGCGCTTTCCGGTACCGGATACCGCGACAACATTTATGGCCTCGACGGCGACGACACAATCAACGGACATGATGATGACGATGTGATCGAAGGGGGAGCCGGGGTGGACATCCTCCGCGGTGGGATCGGTCAAGAGCAGGCGACAAACGGCAATGACACGTATGTCTGGTCTGTCGGGGATGGCAACGACACGATCTATGACAGCGCGACCTCTCTGATAGAGGTGGATACGCTCCGGTTGACTAATGTGGCGTCGACGGATGTGACGCTCATCCGCCCGAACGACAGCAGCTATGGAATGCAACTGACGGTCGGGCCCGGCGGCGAAGTGCTGACCTTTACCTACCAGTACTATTTCTACGGTCAGCGCGGCTACGGCATCGAAAGGATCGAATTCAGTGATGGTGTGACGTGGTCAAAAGAGGAGATCGAAGCCAACACGAGGACCTACGGGACCGCTGGGAACGACAGTTCGATCATCACCTCTTGGGCCGATGACAACCTTTATGGCCTCGACGGTAATGATACTTTTGGCGGTGGCACTGGCGATGACCTGCTGGTCGGAGGTCTCGGCAACGACCATATGAACGGCGCAGAAGGCAGTGACACGTATGTCTGGTCTATTGGGGATGGCAACGACACGATCTATGACAGCGCGACCTCTCTGACAGAGGTGGATACGCTCCAGTTGACGAATGTGGCGTCGACGGATGTGACGCTCATCCGCCCGAACGACAGCAGCTATGGAATGCAACTGACGGTCGGGCCCGGCGGCGAAGTGCTGACCTTTACCTACCAGTACTATTTCTACGGTCAGCGCGGCTACGGCATCGAAAGGATCGAATTCAGTGATGGTGTGACGTGGTCAAAAGAGGAGATCGAAGCCAACACGAGGACCTACGGGACCGCTGGGAACGACAGTTCGATCATCACCTCTTGGGCCGATGACAACCTTTATGGCCTCGACGGTAATGATACTTTTGGCGGTGGCACTGGCGATGACCTGCTGGTCGGAGGTCTCGGCAACGACCATATGAACGGCGCAGAAGGCAGTGACACGTATGTCTGGTCTATTGGGGATGGCAACGACACGATCTATGACAGCGCGACCTCTCTGACAGAGGTGGATACGCTCCAGTTGACGAATGTGGCATCGGATGATGTCGCTCTAACTCGCGGCACCGGCAGCTTTGATTTGAAGCTGACCGTGGTATCAACCGGCGCTGTAATCAAGATCGATCAGCAATATCAGGCGGCGTCCAAAGGTTACGGCCTAGAGGCTATTGAGTTCAGCGACGGCGTCATCTGGTCACGGAATGAGATCTTCTCACATACACAGGTTTATGGAACGTCCGCTACAGAAACGCTGAACGGGACCTGGGCACCGGACAGAATGTACGGCCACGCTGGTAACGACACCTTGAAGGGTGGAAGCACCCAAGCCGATGACAAAACAACGCTGTTTGGTGGCAAGCTGCAATCCTACCGAACCGACTTCGGCGGGACATCGGTCTACAGCGACCACATCGACGATATCAATGGAGATGGAATTGACGATCTCGTGACCATGTATAGCGGCACTTCTGGCGTTTGGGTTTACTCCGCACTTGGAAATGGAGATGGAACCTTCCAGGAGGTTGTCGCAGGCGGAGTTGGCCAATACCAAGGCGGCCCATCCGGTCGATTGGCCTCCGACAGAACGTCTTTCGGCTCAGGGTATCTTGAACGGACCGGAGACTTCAACGGGGACGGTTTGGCCGACGTCGCGATCGTATACTCCGGCGAACAGGGCGTCTGGGTCTATTCTGCCCTGAGTAACGGCGACGGTTCGTTTGAGGCATTGGAAGGTCGTGGCGTGGGCCTGCACGGTGCAGTACAGTCTGGCCGGTTGGCCTCCGAACGTAGTAATTTTGGGTCCACGAACGCCTACACTCCAGAGTTTGCCGACTTCAATGGCGACGGGATCGACGACCTTGCCTTGATCTACTCAGCTGAATCGGGTGTGTGGGTTTACACCGCGTTTGGCAACGGCGATGGCACCTTTCAGACAGTCACCGGGGCCGGCGTTGGGCAATATGGCGGCGGCCAGAGCGGCAAGCTGGTCTCTGAGCGCAGTAACTTTAGCGAAACCAGCACTTATCGAAACGACGTCGGAGACTTCAACGGAGATGGTTTCGCCGACATCGTTCTCACGTTTTCTGGACTTGGGTATGGGGTCTGGGCATACACCGCACTCGGCAACGGCGATGGTACGTTCCAAACCGTGACCGGTAGCGGCAGCAGTGGGACCGCGCTCGGGAAGCTCGAAACCGACGTTTCCAGTTTCGGGGGCAAAAACCAATACGACAAACGGATCGGCGACTTTAACGGAGACGGTTTGTCTGATCTCGCTGTAATCTACTCTTCCACGTCGGGCTTGGTCGCCTACATGGCCGAAGGAGACGGCGCAGGTGGCTTCGGAAAGGTCGAGACCCACGTGCTGTCAAACAGCATTCCCAATCCTGGCGGAAACTTCACCAACGATGTCGGTGACTTTGATGGAGATGGAATCGACGACCTTGTGCTCTCGCATTCGGGTTCGACTGGCATCTGGAGTTTCGTGGCGCGGTCAAACATCAACGATGGCGATTTTCTCGATGGGGGCGCAGGAGATGATTCCATTTATGGCGGCAAAGGTACGGACACTCTTGATGGCGGAACCGGCGATGACATTCTGAGTGGTGGCGAGAACGCAGACAGCTTCGTGTTCGAGCTCGGCGACGGAAATGACACAATCACCGACTTCGAGGATGGCATCGATCAGATACAGTTCTCGGACACTGGTCTCTCCTTCGCCGATCTGACCATCACAGTCTCAAATGGCGATGCAGTCGTCACGTACGGGGTAGGCGATCAGATCATATTCTCAGACTTCGACCATACGATGCTGACGGAAACCGACTTCCATTTCGTTTAGTGGCGTCGGCAGAAGTTGGGTGGCAGTAGAACCGGTGGTCGGCACCGCCAAAGCTAGTTGACGGTTGCTGCCACAAAAGAGGCACGTGGTCGGCATCGGACCCGACTTCCGAAGTCAGGGTTGAGAGGGAAAAGTCTAGTGGTCAGTCCATCAAACTTCGTAGGGCGGTTTGGCCAGCCAAAGCAGGTCCGCGACGCAATAGTCGACGATTCCAGGCACTCGAAGACTGGCGGGCCAGTATTTGGCATCGCACGCAACCAATTGCACCACTTGGATATTTGCCCATGGCTCAGACGAATTAAATCGGCCTGCAGAAAGCGAGCAAATCACGCGGCAAAAGAGATGGAAAACCGCTATTAAGCGATTGTCAGACTTTCTGGTGTTGCGCCATCGGCAAGGGCTTCCTTAAACCACTTTGGTTGACGACCTTTACCTGTCCAGGTCTGTGTTCTATCGCTCGGATTGGCGTACCTCGCAGGCGAGGGTTTTGATTTCTTTCTGGGTGTTGACCGTTTTCGAGGCTTCGCCTGAACGACTTCTTCAATTGTGAATCCATGCGCCTTGGCCGCCTTCTCCAATGCCGCAAACGCCTCTTTTCTTTCTCGCTCTATGGTGCGCTTCAAGGCCGCATCGATTCTCTTCTGCAGCGCGAGCAGCTCTGTTCGGGTCATACTCTTCAATTCAATTTGCATTGTCGCTGTCTCCCTTTGCCAAAGATGGAATCATGGAATCTTCCATTTTGGAAGGACTCGAAATGTGTCAGACGGGCGATGGTGCTTTCTTGCCGAAAAATTCTCGAGCGCGTCAATAGGCTACATTTGACCAACCGTTGGCGATCACGGAACAGCACGAGAAATGTAGCCAAGCCATACCGAACAAGCTGGTCAGATGATGGTTGATCAGCGGGCCCCAGTCACACTCTGAGCAAATGCCAGAAAGCGCAGGAAGCGGACTTTGCAAAGTCTGCCGTTCGTTGCCAATCAGACTTCCACTCGACTTGTTTGAAGCCGACATGCGGCCCTTCGTTGTTGGCTTTGGCTCCGAGACAGCAAAGTCATGGTTCTGAGTGGAACCATTTCAGTTTGCGTGGCTATGTGGCGAAGGTAGATTCATGACTACTTTTGAGTTCTGGATCTACACATTTCTAAGAGGCAGGAGCAAAAACGATGAAGTTGGATGTCGAGCATTTCATGTGTGCCGTTGAACACATCACTGACCATGGCGATACTGACATCTTCCCTTACCCCTTTGAGCTTAAGTTTCTTCGAGATCGCAAAGCCGAAGTGGCAAAGACACTAAGCTCACTTGATCTGAACCAGTATCATCCCATGAGCTTGGTAGAAGCTCTTGTACCTAAATCGAAATTTGGCTTCAGAACTGCGCACCAGCCTTTCCCGGTTGATACTGTGATTTATACGGCTCTTGTCTTAAGGATTTTCGACGCAGTTGAAGAAGGTCGCGATCCAAAGGAAAACAACAGAGCCTTTTCATACCGAAAGAAGCCCGGGTTGGACCCAGCACTCTTTCACGAAGATCGAAAGTATCGAAATTGGCTCAATGTAATTTCAGCGAAGGCATTCTCCGAAAATCATAGCCACGCCATCTGCACTGATATCTCTGACTACTATTCCAGGGTCTACCGTCATCGACTTGAAAACATTCTTGATAGTCTCTCCGGCGATTCAAAGACCGTAAAAAAGATTGAAAACTTCATATCGGATTGGAGGAGCCGTCAGTCATTCGGTCTACCTGTTGGTAGCAACGCCTCGAGGCTCTTGGCCGAAGCTGCACTGAACGATACTGATATGGGGTTAATCTCCCAGGGCTATGACCACACTCGCTACGTAGATGACATGATTATCTTCGTGAAAAAGGGACAAGATCCTTATGCTGCACTCGGGTATCTCGCAAAACAGCTTGCAGAGAATGAGGGCCTCAGCCTCAACATCCAAAAGACAAAGATTCTCACCTGGGATGAGTTTGTATCATCTACAGGTGCCCCTGAGGCAGGTGACGACGACGCGAAGGAAGAATTTGCAACTGAGAAGCTGTTTTGGGCCGCTTACGGTCAAGACGAAATTGACCAAGAAGCGTTGGAAGCACTCATGTTGAAAGATCTTCGCAAAGAGCTCGAAGATCTCTTAAACGAAGCCTTTTGGGACATGGGCCAGATCAGAATCGTTTTGCATGCAATGCGTTTGGTCAAGAACGCAGACGTCGCAAAATACATTCGGGCTAACCTAGCTGAGCTTGTTCCGTTTGCCAAAGATGTGTGTTTGCTAATTGAGGAGTTTATTGGTTCGAAGATTGGGGGCTTCGAGAATATGGGCGCGGAAGTCACGGAACTGCTTTTGTCCCCTCGCATGCAACCACTAGACTGCGCGAGAGCTTGGTTCTTGGAACTGGGTGCGCGCAAACATATCAACTTTAATGCCGAACAAATCCGTAGATTGGACGCCCTATCCGGCACGCTTGATCTGAGACAATTGCATCTAATCCGCCGGCGGGCAAAAGACTTGAACTTCTTTAGGTCCCGAAAAACCCGTGTTCATGAAATCCAGCCCTGGGCGCAGCCCAGCTTCATTTTTGGAGCTAGTTGCTTGCCCAAGGACGAGTACTCAACCTGGCTAAGAAGCATCAAAAGCCGCGTACAATTTCCGTTGGGAAAGGAATTTGTAGATTGGTGTGCCACAGTTCAAGAAACGCAGCCAATCGGATAAGGCAATCGAACTCTCAACGTCGGCCGAACGTTTTCTTGTTTTATCAAGGCTCAGCTTGGCTATATCCAAAAGTGGCGGCCGATTTCTGCCTCAGTAGTCGGACTCAGGTTATCTTTTTATCTTTGAAGTATACGCTGTCCTCAGGTCTCCGCCCGACCCGATAATGCATCTTAGTCCGCTTCGGGCTGCGCGCCGTCATTCGTACATTGTGCGGCTACGCTTCGCGAAAAGCCCAAGGCCAACGATGCTGCGCTGTGCATGAATATCCTTTGTTATGATATACGCGCCAAGAGCCGTGACAAATCAAAGGTAGTTTTGGCAAGAGTTTGTGTCGGAAATATTTTCGACGAACTAAGTGCCTCTGCTGTGCGTGACGAAAGCGAATGCTTGCGCCCCAAAGCAAAAAGCTTGTGCCGAAATTCAATGTTCACTAACATTCGGCTATTGTCTTTAGTATTTTCTGGGGGTGGTATGCTTTTGTCGGCCAGGATTTTTCTTTCTGCTCTTTTGACCTGTGCACTTCTAGTTGGGTGCACCCAGCCAGTTTCCGAGGAGACATCCCAACAACTCGATAACGTAACTCGCTTTGCCGCTTCAGCATTGGGCGCACCAGCGGATGTTCAGCGAACAGCTTTGTCGCAGGCCAACGAGTACCAACGTTTATGCAGGTATTTGTCGGGAGGCCGCATCCAACTGGGTCAGACTGAGAGCAGTGTGAAAATATCCCCTCTTGCGGCTGCCCAGGAACAAACAGGACAACTCCTTTCGGCCTATCTCGAAGCTCTTGAAGATGCCTCGCGAGGAGAAAGCATTGCTGGGCTTACGGAGGCGAGGCAAGGGTTTGTGGCTAGCGTCGGTGAATTTGAAACTGCTGCTCGAGGCTCTACCCAGATCAGTCCCGTTGTTGAAGCATTTGGGAGTTTAATCGCGAGGACGGGAGAGTCTCGGCGGCAAGCTCGCATTCGAGGTGTTATGGATGAGACAACGGACACCTTGGAGATCTTGTCGGCACTTGTCGAAAGAGATGTAGCTGAGGCGATCCAAAACTCTCAAGCTGCGTTAGCTTTGTGGGACCGCTCCGCCAGGTGCATTTTGAGTGCAATACGGACCCGATCTGGTGCGATTGAACTTTATGAAGATCTCGACGCGCAACGCCGTGAGTTTGCAGTTCAGATCGTTACGATTCAGCGTGGTCCAGCCACTGTGAACAGCTTGGTTGATGCTCATCTTCTAGCTGGTGAGGAAACAGCCACGTTTGAGCAGGTCCTACAACAAGTCATTTCCGTAGCTAAGGAAACAAAAGCTTTGGTTGAAGCAGTTGAGGGGCCGTGATCTATGACGAAAACAAAAAACAAAGACGCGCTTAAGGACGTGAAAACACTGCGGGCGCGACTGATACTCGCCCGTGGAGAGCAAAGCCTTAGTGCTGGTGATCGTGCTGTTCTAGACCGCACTATAGCTGCCCTTAAAAAGGAGCACAGGCGTTTGCTAGGAGTGACGGCGGACACTGATTACTCTGTTGTGAACGGCCAACTAAAGAACGCGAAAGCTGATCTTGAAAAAATTCGTGATGATCGGAAGAAGTTGGCCAATACTTTGGTTAGTGTGACAGCCATCTTGAATGCCGCGACCCGGGTTCTGTCTCTACTCGCTTAGCGGCCACAAATGACCGTTTTCGACTGACCCGGTTTTCTGAATGCAGCTATTGGGCATCCGCAGCGAAATGGCGCTTAGCCGCGCGCCGTGCTCGTTCGAGCGTCCCAATCGAATATCTCCTATGGGCTGCCTACCGAACTATGTGCCCTAAGCACTGACGGCCATCGTCGGCTCCCATCCTAGTGCGAACCTTCACTGCCAGTGCCTGCCGCGTGAACTCGTCCAGAACCGTCAGCATCTTGTAGCTGCACCCATTGCTGAGCTTGTCGTGGACGAAGTCGCTCGCCATTGTCCTCGGACCAATGGCGGACAAGGTCTCGTCGCTCGACCTTTTTGTGATTGATCTTCCAGCCTTCGATGTGGAGCAGTTCGGTGATCTTGCGATAGCCATATCGACCGAATTGCTTTGCCAGCCGGATGATTGCCAACCGCGACGCATCATCGTTCTTGGATGCTGGGCGATATTGCAGGGAGCTCCGCGCAAGGCCAATCACCCGGCACGCCCGCCGCTCAGACGTCGCGAGCTTCTGACGTGTGTGAATGACGGCCTGACGGAGCTCCGCTGTGGTCAGGCCTTGGGCTTTAGATGGTTCAGACTTTCCTTGAGAATGAGCTTATCCAGTTCAAGCTACGCGACGATCTTCTTCAGCCGCGCGTTCTCTTTCTCCAAGCTCTTCATCTCCGGCAGCTGCGACCGGCCCATCCCGCTAAACCGTTTCCGCCAATTGTAGTACGTCGCATCGCTGATCCCGACACTGCGACACGCCGATGCCACATCATCACCAGCCGTCAGCTTCAGCTCAATCTCACGCAGCAGCTTCAAGATATCTTCGTCTGAATGTCGCTTCCTCGCCATTCAATGTCCCCCTTCGGTGACCACTGTTATGGCCCAGTTCTAAGGGGGAAGGAGAAGACGAATGTTCGAAGATCCAAGATTCTATTTGAATAGTTCGACTTCTCGGGTACTGTTGGTGAATTTGGAGTTTTTTTATGGCAGATAGCGCGACAACGCCACCCAAAGCCCCAAGCAGAGAATCAAGTATCGAATCGACATCGGGGGTACTGCGTTCGATGGCCTTTGGTATGAATGTTGTATTGCTGGTGTTACTAATTGCAATCGCTTCATATGCAACAATGGAGCTGGCTGCGAGAATCTCTGCAAAGGCTTTCGTAAGCATGCGAATGCAGGAATTGCACATAGACCTCGGGGAACTGGCTCAGTTCACTGCGCCGGAAACTGAGCAGGCAGACATCCGTAGTGACGTTGGCCAATCGGACCTTAGGTCGCTAAAGGTCCGGGAAAGTCAACTTAAGACCCTCACTGAGTCGTTGGCCACCTTGGAATTTGCCGGTGCGAGTGGCGACGAAAAAACCGTCTACTCTTTGCAATCGTGGTATGAAAACCTGTCGACTAGCGCGCAACAACTAGAAACGGCGTTGCAACTAGCTGGGCACAACAACGAACAGCTGATCAAAAAGACTAGGCTTGAAAACCTACTTGATTCCCACATCACGGTTACATCGAGACTTGAACAAATCCCTTTTGACATGCTTTTCGTTGAGAACCCGCCAAGAAACAGGGTTGAAGGGGCGAGGGCTGAACTACTCCAGGTAAAGTCAGTGTACGAGATAGGGAGCACTTTGCCTGGTGCACCACCTACGGATGCACTCAACAAGATCTTTGATGACTTGGTATTCCTTTTCGCCTCGCCTTCAAGTGATCAGAATTCCGCTGAGGTCATGGGCTTGCAAGCTATCGAAGCAGGTACGTTGTTGGCCAACCTTGAAAGCGAGTTGACTGTTTTCGAAAGACTAATGAGACGCGAAATCGACAGTGTTAATGTGGAGTTGGAAGGATCGGAGACCTCTCTAGGTCAGCTATCAAAAGCCGACGGGCCAGTGCGCAGTGAAGGTGACCCAGAAGTCAAGCCTCACTGGGCGAAGTGGGTTGGACCAGTCTATTCACTTTCGTACCTGCCGAGCGACATCCTACTTGCTATCGTCGTCATTTCAACCGGCGCTATCGGCTCATTGTTCGTGGGGCTTCGTGTAGGAGCACCTTCACCCGCATTGCGAGCTCCAGTTGGCGCAGTGGCAGGTTTCATCGCCTTTCTGATTATCAAGGGGGGCAAATTCTTGTTTCTAGTTCAGACGTCGACGGAACTCACACCGATGAACCCGTATGCTTGTGCATTTGTCGGAATAATGTCCGGCCTGTTCACTGAGCGGGCCTACAAACTGCTCGAGACGCTGTTTGATCAAGCCTCCAACAATATCACTAGGCAATCCAGATTGGGTAAGGTGGGCCCTGGTTCAGACAACAAATCTGCGGGCGAAAAGACTTGAGTTGAACTTGGACGCGCCTCGCTCGGGCTGAGCAGCAGAGAAAGATGCTTAGGCAATGATCCGAGTATCCAGTTTGATCTGTAAGGCTCTTAGGAAGTTGAATAGGTGAGAAGGAGCTCAAGTTCCCTTCGCCATGTCTGTCGCGCTGAACGATACCGTAAAGCAAGCGGTAGCCGAGGACAGCCGCAGTTCCAAGGCTTGTTCAGCGACGACCTCTTTCAAATCACGGGACTCCCTTCGCAGGCCTTTGACTTCGGTCGACGTCGCTGCACGAGCCGTGTCGCCCGCAAGGCGTTTCTTCCCGGCTTCTAGGAACTCCTTCGACCAACTGTAATATAAGCTCTGGGCGATACCCTTGCGGCGGCACAGCTCGGCAATGCTGTCCTCGCCTTTCAGGCCGTCCAGCACGATCCTGATCTTTTCTTCTGCTGAATACTGTTTGCGCGTGGCCCGACGAATGTCTTTGACAACTTTTTTGCCATGACTCTTCCGTGCTCCGGGTTTCTGTCTCATCTCCACTCCTTGGTGGTTACGATGTGCCAGAAAACCTCCCTCATCAAATCGACCTAAACTGTCCCATTGGTGCTGACGTCAGACATGATGTTGCGGTTGCAGCCCCGCAGCGGACATTCGATTTTTCGACTGCGCTGGTCGGTCAGCGGACAAACCAGCCTTTCGCTGCAACTGGGCAAATCTCGGCTTGCGAAATGGTGAAACACAACCTCAAGCCACAACAAGCTCTTGTTAGGGCATACTTTTTGCCTGTTTTTCCTTCTAAGAGTCTACTAGTAAATCGAACTCCTGACGGATCAAGACCATTCCTGGTCCATCTTTGTCCCGTTGCATTGATGGGCCGCGAAGCCAAGCATAGATCAAATCACCTGGACATGTAGAGTTAGCAAACTCTCGATGCGCCCGAACGTCTTCTGGCATCAGACCATTCTCGTACAATAGCCTGGCAATCAGTTTGGCACCTTGTTCCATTACTTCTTCTGGAAGCATTTCGGGGTCACCAATTCCAACATTAAATGAAACAGTAATATGCTCATCCGAATGCCCAGGTGCCGAACCCGAAACGATGCTTTGTGGCCCTAGTCGACCATCAGGAAGATACTGAGCGTCCTCTAAGTCTACCTCGGAATGATAGTAAGTGCGTGACGCAGGGGCGACGCTTAGGGGCCTTCCCTCATAAATCTCTCCTGGTAAGGTTACTATGTAATGATAGGCGATGTCGCCAAAGTTGCGGTTCAAATGACCGGTTTGTAAATTTCTAACCAATCCACGAGCATCAAAACTTGGATGTTGCGCGAAAAACGCGGTGTAGTGGACAGAGACGAACTTAGGCTTTTGAGCAACAGCATATTGCTGGATTGATCCAGGTGAAGCTTCGGGTGGTACTAGACTCCATTGACTTCGAGGAATAATGCCCGGGAACGACGTTTCATCCGCTGCGGCCATTTGAGGCGCGAAAGATATCGCAGCGAAAGAAGCGCTCGACATAAGAAAACCGCGACGGTCGAAATTCTCACAAGAGTTGCACATTTCGAATCTCCAGATATCAATACTAATAGCGTATACCAAAATTTACCCTGCCAGCTCAAAATTTCCTTCTTTTGTAGCAGAAGCCGTCCTTCATGCTCTGCGCAGCATTCGAAAAAATGGCTCTTCGCCAACCTTAGCCGCGCGACGCGCCAGCAACAGCAGGCAGCCCATAGCCGTCATTGGATCAGGGCGTGTGAGCGAGCAAGTTGCGGGACGAAGCTGCCGTTGCCTCTAGGTCCGCTTTCGAGCTTCGCCCCTTGGCCGGGCACGGTTTACTGCTTTACGGATTTGCAATCCTAAGAATGGCGCTGCTTCACTAGGTAAGTTTGTAAAATGAACCGTTGACGAACTGTGGGATTACTTCCGGTTAGTCGATCAACGGAAAATGCGTCAACGTTCAACGGAACATGTCAAGACAAATGAACATTCCTAAGGCCGGACGATCAATGGCATGATAGATTGTAGATAACGCAGCAGTTTTTGAATTACCTGAAGGAGCAACCCAGTTGAGAAACGATGTTTTAGTTGGAACTTATCACAAGACTGGAACAGTTTGGATGTCAAAAGTGCTGTCCAAGATGAGCAGCGACCTTCCGGTGCTTTATCAGAACCTTAGCTACGATGTCTTGGGCTGTAAAAACGAGAGAGACGCTAAACTAGCGTTTGCAAGAGTCAGAACCAGTGCAAGGGAGAAGGGTCTGTACGCGCTTCTTTTTGACGATCATACACGCTTCCCAGATGCGAAGTTGTTGTCTGGCTGCGTTGGTTTTCGTGTTGTCCGTGATCCACGCGACGTAGTGATTTCGTCTGTCAACTACCATTGTAATTCGGATGAAAAGTGGCTGCATATTCCGCGGAAAGAGTTTGGAGGGCAAACCTATTCAGAGAAAATTGGCTCTCTAGGTGTATTCGACGACAAAATCCAATTTGAGATCGAACATTCCGCGGGCTCGAACATCCGTAGGATGGCCATGTTCCAGATCAATGAGACTTTTGAAACGGTCAAGTACGAAGACCTGGTGGTGGATGTTAGTTTACAGTTTTGGTTCGGATTGATGACGAGGTTAGGGCTGGATGCCGCTGAAGTCGATGTAGCATGTCAAGCGTTCTGGGATCTATCGATTTTCGGCGGACTTAAGGGGAAAAAGACGGTTCACGTTTTGGATGGTGGCGTCGAGCAATGGAAAACCAAGCTCAGTGATAATTCTCGTCAATTAATAGAAGAAGCGTTTGCACATGAGATCGACGCATTAGGCTATAAACGCTAGTTTGCCAACGGCTCAATATTGTAAACGTAGGCTCGATCTCTACATGCGGAAAGATCGTCGATAAAGCGAATGATTCTTATGCGCCTATTTGCACAAGCTGCTTGCCGCGCGATTAGTATTCACACCATCTATGGTCAGCGATTACGCATGCCGATGCGGGCGTTCAGACGGAATTTAGTGGCCTTCGGGCACATAGTTCGAAGTCAAGTGATTGCTGATCTGATTAAATACCTGCTCATATCTTAACTCCTCCATACAAAATTCTTCGCAACACTCAATTTCTTCATGCCTCGAAGTGTGATTGCAGAGTGCATGCCGTTCAGATCGAAACAACGGAACAGATCTGTCGTTTAGATGATGATATTTTGGAGAAGTTGCGCCAAACAAGATAAAATTCATACGGTCGAACGATTGGGCGATGACGGCGGGTCCAGAGTCGTTGCCAACAAAGAACTCACAATGACATATAAGTGAAATCATATCCTCAAATGAATAGCTCTCATCTAGAACAACAGCGCGAACCCCGTGCCTTCGAGACAAATCCTGAGCAAGTCGTCTGTAATTCTCACCTCCCCAATTCCGTTTCTTTTCTTCCCAGGAACTAGTTAAGGGAGAGATCAAAAAATAGCTCTCTTCAAAGATTCTCGGCCACTCCGGCTTGGTTCGCGGCAGGTCTTTTTGATCCAAATCGCCATATCCAATAGACTCGAAAAAACCATTGATGTAAGTTGTGAGACTGTCGCTGTACTCGTATGCGAGCCGGATATTGAGGTCACATTGGTCACGATACATTTCGAAGTCACTATAGGGCAGCATCCCGTCATAGGTATCAATAAGCTGCTCTGAATCTAACCGTGAAGTTGCTAGGTAAACCTTCTCAACACGGGTCTTGAGAAAACGCGCGATCGGTTCCGTCATTACGACATCACCGAGATGACCATCTCGCACCAAGCAGACTGAACGAACGGCGCCACCTTCCAATTTTCGCCGGAAATATTTGCGGTACCAAAGCACCAGTGAGGCGTTGTAGAAAAACCGGTCGCACGGAACCTTTGTGCCCCAGAACGTTCGGTGATCCACGAACCATCTCTCTCTTACTGCCTGCACATTGCCTGAATACTCTTTAGCATAATCCCGGATCTTCTCTATTCGTTCGTGCCAGGGTGCATCCATCGGCGAACTTGAATCTGTTTTATGAGCGGCGAAATTGGTCCACTTATCCAACAGAGCACTTGGCCGGTCCCTGAACTCAAAGTGCAGCAGTCTAGCTTGGGATTCCGGAACAATGAAGGGATTCCAATAGTATTTGCCTAGAAAGTGCGGGTTGTTCTCGCTCTTCACGAAGTGGCCTCCCACAACAATTTCGATATTCTCGTGGTTCTGAACGAGAGCCTTTCGAAAGTGACCAAACTCTTGCCAAGGTCTTTCCGGCCAAGGTAGGTAAAATTTTGTTGTGTCTAGCGCATGA
Source organism: Phaeophila floridearum (assembly GCA_036784835.1). Lineage (NCBI taxonomy): Eukaryota > Viridiplantae > Chlorophyta > Ulvophyceae > Ulvales > Phaeophilaceae > Phaeophila > Phaeophila floridearum. Next base: position 17,640 of record JAYMFU010016672.1, read on the forward strand.
GTAGGTGCACAAGAAAAATCAAGGAACGAGAAATCAAATAGTGCGTTTGCCCAACCTATAGTGGCATAGCAAATTTCATTCTCCTGAAGTGTAGACGTAAGGGTGTGAACGTTCCCGGTTTCAATTGAAAAGAATTCATCAGCATCAAGAAGTAGAAACCAGTCAATTTGGTAGTTCTTATTTGCAAAGGTCAACAGCTTGTTAGCGATCACGGCATGATCAAAATCGGATTCGCCCTCTTGCAAAACAACAACTCTCGGGTCTGAAGAGTACTGCTCGAGAATGTGATTAGTGCGGTCTGTGGACCCGTGATTTGCGATGAAAATGAGATCAAATCCTTGATCAAGGTGGTACGAAATATTTAAATCTAAGTAGACTTGCTCATTTCGAACACACATCAAAATTGCAACGCAATTGTGATCTTCCTGTTCTCTTTCACGCTTGTCGGAAAACAATGAGTCCACCATTTTGCACCTACTTTGCTCTTGGCCCGTCGGTGCCAAGGATCTCATCAAGCTCGCCTTGGAATCTGTAGAAAGCCGGGTGCGTTGGATAGGTCGCATGAAAAAGCGTAACGCCGTCTAAGCTCTGAATATCTGGGTTTGAGGTCTCGCTTATCAACATATATTTGTCTTTAGGTAAAACTAGCACTTCACCGCGCCTCACATACTCGGTAAGTGCGACCGCCAATGCTCCTTGTTCATCATGATGTGTTTGTTCACCAAAGGGTATGTTCTTCTTCCACCATTCGAACTCTCGCAACAAGTCGCTTGAGATATCAAAGCTACGTTTCTGAAGGAAGAATCCAGCATTTGCGAAGGGGGTAAGGTCAGAAGCCCTTTTTCTCATCGCGCCATGCTGAAAGGGCTTGCCAACAAACTCATCGAGGATGATGAACTTTGTCTGGCTTGAAGATAGTGCCGTTACCAGTTCTGTTGGGTAGCGGACAAGAAAAACGTCAGAGTCAATGATAGCCTCATGTTCATCTAAGTCTAATCGAATTCTCGGAATCCATTTTCGCCAAGTCGCTTTGGATTCTAGGCTGAATACGTTTCTGTCAGGATAAAGCCTTACTTCTGCATTTGCTTTCAAACTGCGCTGCAACGTTTCATCGTCATCGGTGAAAACTACATATCTGTGTTGGGATCCAAACTGCTTTTGGAAGGAGCAAATGCTATAAGACAGAAGCTCAACATTTTTTGATTTGTTCGCACCCCAAATCGACCATCGAAAAATCATATGATTCCTTCTCTTACTAGAAAGGCATTTATTGTTTCGACATAATTAGACTCATAGAGGCTATCTCGCATTTTGCTTTGCATCGCAGCTCTCTGTGAGCTTGATGCTGACAAAGCTGATCTTAGAGTTTTCATGAAGTCTTCCTGATCACGGGGATCGGTCCAGAGGCATTCATCCTCATCTAGCACGTCGACAACTCCATCGACGTTGCTCGCAACGATTGTGTAGCGCATATCTTTGGCGAAGAGTTTAGCTTCGATTGCAGTGTGAGGTATGGGGTCCATAATCGATGGCACGCATACAACCTTTGTTGCATCCGTTCGAAGTATCGTCTGCCAGATTTTTGGGTTAAAATCATCAATTATGATGGCCCTTTGACAGGAATCTACTAGTCTCGATGTTTCGTCGAAGTATTCCTGTTCTCCAGAGTTATTTGGAGCCTGCACGATCAAGTAATGATCGGGGAATTCGAACTCTATGCGCTGCCATGAAGCTACAAGTTCTCTTATACCCTTGGCGATCGAAGCGCGTCCCCATGTGAAAATGATCTTTGCATTGTCAGGCACATCAATTCCAAGTTTCTGAACATCTTGAATACTAAATGATTGACTTGTGTATTTTTCGTAACGCTGAAAGTCCAGTCCATTCACCAAAAGGCCACCGTCTCCAAACGATACATCTTTGTAGTGAGCTTCAAGGTGTTTAGCGAAGTTTTGGCCAATACCTAGCACCTGTGACTTCGTATCAGCGGCGATCGCGCGAAAGGCTTCGTTTTCAAGTCTTAATCGTTCATTCCTCCAGTCGTCGGCCCCAAATTTATGATTCGAAGCGGAACTTCTAGGCATATAGTAGCACTCCAAGGAGGCTCCAAAAATCTGACCCTTGAACTTGTGAAACAGGAGGTAAGGAGTATCGTGTAACATCAACACGTTTCGTTCATCTGGTTTCAGAACAAGATTCAACGCTGTTGCCAGAGATGCGTTCAAATAGTGCCAGTTTGGAAAAGTCTGCCACATGTCATAGTCGGTTCTTCCCGCTGTTCCATTGCACAGAGGAAGCATTTTGCCGCCGGTCTTTTGGACTAGGCTGACGGCGTTGCGGTATCTTTCGTCGTCGTAAACTTGCCCCCTAGGATCAGCATTGATGTAAGCAAGGCTAACTTTGAGGTCCGTCTCATTTGTGATCTTTTCTAAGGCAGAAATAGTGTCCTGCATTGTCGTTCCGATGCCGCAGTAGTAGGTGCTGATGCCATCGTATGACGCAACTACAAGATGCGACCGCTTTTTTGAGCTTTGCACGTTCTTCCTTTCAGCTCTCAACTATTCGATTTGTGTTGTCATCGGTTCAAATGTACTTCCCGTTGTAGATCATCATTGATTTATGCTTTGTTCGTTCAAGCAGCTTTAGACTGTTAAAAACGTCATTTGAAATAGGATCTCCCTTCCCGTTGCATGAAGTGTTCAGCAATAGATATAACCCAGTTTGATCCCCAAACGCTTTGATCAGTGCGTATAAGAACGGATTATCGTCGGGGCAAAGCGTCTGGGCACGTGCGGAGCCATCGACGTGAATTGCTCCCGCAAGAATCTCTCGATACTCTTTCCTTACGTGATGTTTGTGCAGCATGAACGGCGAGGGAAATGGTCCCTCAAAGTACTCGTGGAATTTCTCCTCAAGCACAATCGGTGCAACCGGTCGGTAGTCCTCGCGTTGCTTTATGCCAACGCTCACTTCTCGTTTGACCTCAATACTGTCAGGTCGTGCAACAATTGACCGGTTGCCTAACGCTCTCGGTCCGACTTCAGCTTTGCCATTATGAATGGCTACAATTCCATTTTGCAGCAATGTGCGAACGGCGGCGTCGACGGTATTTGAGTCGAACGAGTACCTAGCTGCCCCCATCCCAAGGTAAGGCAGGCTTGCTTGAGGGCGTTCACCTTGCACCTTGGCGATGGCAACAGAAACCGCGCCCACAGACTGTCCCGTATCATCGCAACAGGGCGCAATGTACTGATTATACTGAGAGAAGCGATCAAAAACATCCGAGTTGGCATCAAGGTTTAGGCATGCCCCCCCAGCTAAGACAATGTTCCTCGAGATTGACTCTAAATTGGCAAGGATAAACTCGAGGTCTTGTACTCGCCTTACTGAAAAAACCTTTTGAACTGATGCTGCGAAGTTGACGGCTTCAGCCACTTGTGTAATTGCCGCGCCTTCCGCGTTGGGGAAATACCTTTGTAGGATACAAAGCCCCTCTACACGGTCTTTGTAGCTTAGGTCCTTCAGACAGGATTCTAGTTTCCTAACCATCTCCTCTTCAGGCTGCCCTAAGGCGGCCAGCGCCATTAACTTACCCTCGCTAAATGGTTGTTGACCGAAGACAAAAGCGGCGCAAACTCCGTAGAACTTAGCGGACATTAGCCCATCCAAGTCCATCGCAACACGCTCGATACGAGTACCTTTAGCCAGATAAACTGCGGTACATTCAGGTCTTTTCTTAATTGCGCTGAAGTCTCCGCCGCCATCGCAAGACACAACAACAGCATCGTCGAAGTCGGAGAAGTAGAAAGACGCGGCATGCGCAAGATGATGATTAACCAGGAGGACTTTCCTCTTGGCGCCAAGCAAATCCATATCAATCCAGTAGGGCTCTCGGACGGTGACCTCATCTGCGTGGAACACATCAGTTGTCTTCAGGCTTGGATTTCCCAAGGATGTGGCACACCAACAGGCCACATCATCCACCGAAGACCCCAAGTGTGCTAGACCGACCTTTATAAGCCTCTCTATTTCGGGCCTAGAGCACTTAAACTTCTTTTGCCTAAATACTCTTTCTGCCTCTAAGACCAACTCAATACGATTTCCAATCGCAAAGCAGACAGAGGAGTCGTGGTTGTTGTAAGCGAACCCACAAGTGAGCTGTGATTGTCTACACATGGGTGTGTCTTCGTTGTAGCTTACAAAAGCCAAGGTCGCAGCGCGCCGGGATCGTCAGACATTGTACGTGGGCAAGAGCATGATAAGATACTGTGAAATTGCGAAAATTCATAAGGGCCATCTCGATTCTGCGGGGGTCTCCCACACGTCTTCTTTAGCTAAGCTCGTTCGAGAGAACCTTGCCACGAACCAACGAATTTGGAAACTGGAAGATACAGCAAGAGCTAGGCATTTGGGTGATGAGCACATAGCAGAAGCCAAGCGCCAAATCGACCTCGAGAACCACACCCGCAACAATCAAATCCGTGAAATTGACGAGTTAGTTTACAAGCTCCTTGCCGTTAAGAGGTTAAGCTCCGAAGATGCCTTTGTCAGCGAGAGTCCCGGCATGATAATCGATCGATTGGCCATACTTCAGCTAAAGCTCGCATCTATGAAGTATATTGTGAGCCAAATGCCGAACGATGCACTTTCGGGCGAGTATGCTGAGAATATCGAGTATGCGACTGACTATATGGATGCGCTTGGGCGTTTCTTCGATCGGTTCATGTTGCTCCTAGAAGATCGCAAGGCATACTTCGAGATACAGCGACCACTCAAGATTTATAACGATCTACGCGTCCGACGATATATCAACTCATGAACTAAGGTTGCCCATGAATATTCTAGTTACTGGTAGCAGTGGTACTATTGGAACTCTTCTATGCGAGAGATTGTTGGCAGATGGGCATCGTGTGATAGGGGCAGATTACGTGCCGAACCAGTGGAATTCGCGGGTAAATGAAGCGACGATCCTAGTCGATCTGAGGAACGCCGCTGACATTCTTGCGAAGATCCCTGCGGGCATCGATGTGATTGTGCACTTGGCAGCAAACGCGCGTGTTCACAACTTAGTGGTCCAACCATCACTAGCGAGGGATAACATAGAAACGACCTTCAATATGCTAGAGTTGGCGCGCACCCGGGGTATTGAAAGATTCATCTTTGCTTCTTCGCGAGAGGTTTACGGCAATACTGATATATTCGTACACTCTGAAGACGACGCTACAACCAAAAACAGTGAAAGCCCTTACACCGCGTCAAAGATTGCAGGCGAGGCGTTAGTGCATTCTTATCATCAATGCTATCAGCTCGATTTCGTAATCGTAAGATTTTCAAATGTTTATGGGATGTATGACTTCAGTGATCGCATAGTGCCAAAATTTATTCAGAAATCTGAAGTAAATGAAGACTTGGTAGTTTTCGGCAAAGACAAGGTTTTGGATTTTACTTACATCAGCGATGCAGTGGACGCAGTTGAAATTTTATTGAACGATTTCGAGAACCAAAAAAATGAAGTGTTCAATATCGCCTCTGGGGTCGGGACGAGCATACTATACGTCGCCGAACTAATAAGGTCAGGAAAGAGTAGCTCAAGCTCGATTGTCTTCGAGCCAAGTCGAACCGGGGAGGTGACAAAATACACTGCAAACATCTCTAAGATCCGCGAACGCTCCTTGTTCGCTCCGAAGGTTGGCATTGAGGAAGGTATAAGCCTTGCTCTCCAATGGTATAGCAAAATGAAATTATGAGTATATCAATACAATCTATTGTTCTCATGAGCATAGATCGGGTGCAGTATTTGTAACGCCTTCGCAGAGTATTCCAGCATGGTGGAACTCATGTAGTCGGAGTACCCTTCCACCTTACCACGTCGAAACTTCTGAGATTCTGGATTAGAAGGGTCGGTTGGCGCAAGTCGGAAGTTTTTGCTAGATTTCGCTTCTTTTTGAAGTGTTTCGAAGTTACATCTCACGGTTGATGCTCGAATTTTGTCGTCCGGAATTATGACGCCAAGTCTTTCAAAGAGAGTATTCAAAACAGGTTCAGGATTTGAGTGCAGTTCTTCATAGTGGATGACAAACGGATCATTGATGCAACTCACTGCCTCGTTGTAGTAGCGAACAATTGCTTTGATACCAAATTTTGGATCACGAACGAAATCATCTAGGGCCCCCGAAGTGTATCGTTCGTTTCGCAGAGACTCCTGAAAAAATGACGATACTACAATATCACGGGGGTCTCTGAACAACAGAACCACGTGTTCCTCGGTGATGGTCTCAAAGAAATCATGAAACTTTCCGGGTTCAAGGTGGTTTCCGTGCTCGAATATCAGGAAAGGGAAGTCACTCCTTAGGCGCTTGTTTTCAGTTGCTTCAACAGCAATCTCGATCGGGGCGTCCTGCACGCTTAACGCAATCAGCAGCCGCAACCATGTTCTGCCCGCCTTTGGATAAGAGACAATGTACACTTTGTCTGCCGTAATCCCTTGTGAGCGCAAAGCGTTCGCCCCTTCCCTGTGATTGAAGCAGTTGTGCTTTCATACACTCTGCGATTTTTTGAATTCGATACTTTATTTTCAGTGCCGCTTTCAACCTGCACAATTGTGTGCTTCCTTTAAGAAGGACGGTCTGGTTTGCCAATGGATGGGGCGACTCTGAAAAGAGATGCTCGGAAACGACTCCTCGAGCTCGGTCCATGGAGCAATTGAACAGTACGGAAAGATTTACGTCTTGAGCTAATCTAGACACAAGTCGGAACGCTTCGCTGCGAGATTCTTCTCACTGTTTGCAGGTTTGAAACCAATCTTGCGGAAGAATGCCTGCGACTCTTGTGTTGTGACCATCCAATTTGAGACTTCCTTCAACACGGGCCGAGAGATGGAGAACCTTAGCAAACCTGTTCCTATTCCCTTATCCCTGTGTAGCTCATCTACGTAAATTTCCGCAATGTAAGCGAAGAAACACTCATCGCTAATGATCCGAACGAACCCCACCTGCTCGCTCTCCGAAAGAGCCAAACAGATTGTGGATTTGTCAAATGACTTTCTAATACTTCTAATCGTTCGGCTAGCACCCCAGTTAGTCGAATGAATTTGCTCTGAGGCCTTAATCTCATCGAAAAGGCCCCGAGAGCTAGTGTAGACGATTTTCCCAGATGACACTGACGCAACTAATGACGTTCATACCTGGCGTTCAGAAACTCGGATGTCTCCGGCATCGCACCCCGCGGCACGGATGTCCCCGGCATCGCATCCCGCGGCACGGATGTCCCCGGCATCGCATCCCGCGGCACGGATGTTCCCGGCATCGCATCCCGCGGCACGGATGTCTCCGGCATCGCACCCCGCGGCACGGATGTCTCCGGCATCGCACCCCGCGGCACGGATGTCTCCGGCGTCGCACCCCGCGGCACGGATGTCACCGGCGTCGCACCCCGCGGCACGGATGTCACCGGCGTCGCACCCCGCGGCACGGATGTCACCGGCGTCGCAACCCGCGGCACGGATGTCACCGGCGTCGCAACCCGCAGCACGGACGTCATGAACAGCACTTCTAACAACAGCGCCTAACGGTGAAGGCCCAAATTCGCGCTCGTAAAGAGCACTTGTTGTCTCGTAGGCGCTGTCTCTTTGGTCCGCGTCGCCACGTTGACCAAAATAGGGAAAATGATGCAGGAAGAAGCCAAGGAAGTTCTCGCAATCGGCAGCATACTTACGAGTGTCTAAGATATGTGTATGCCAAACCTCATCGACTAGCCGGCTTGGGACGATGCGGTTTTTCGGATATAAAACATTGAGAACAAGAAATTTTTTGTACTCCGCAACCGCAAGTTCTGCACGGTCGTTCGTCCAACCGAGACCATCAGGCTGCCTTCTGGTCATAACCTCGACCAAAGGTTTGACGTCAAGACCGTCTATGCGAGCTTTAACGACCTCAGCATGTCCTTTGCCGACTTCGATTGCATCGTGATTTGCGTAGTCCTTCACATCAGCCTCCTGTTCCTATCGCCTCAAAGCTAGGCTAGCATCCATTTTGGATCATACATAGCGATATAATTTGGCGAGCACCGTGAACCAGTTGCAACTGACCATTGAAGACTTTGAAGAGCGTTTCCTTCCTGGCACGACAGTCTCAAGCTTCAAAGAAGACACCTTTCGAAAGCGCTATGAACTGTTCGATTCGGGCAATGCACTTTTTTACAGCAACCTTTTTCGCCACGGAGACCTCACCAAGTTGCTCGAAGGCACAATGCTGCACCGTCCGTCAATCCGCATGGTCGGGAACGGCAAAGTAATTCCCATGAGCGAAATAAGTTACTCAGTACCCTATGGCGTATTCTCATTTGAAAACATCGTTGATGTTGAAAAGGTCGGTGAGTGGTACAGGAAAGGCTATACGATCAATGTGCGCGGTGCCCACTACAACCACCCAGGTTTGGCAAAATGTACTTCGTTGTTGCAGCGACTCTTCTCGTGCAACATCCGCTCCAACCTATACCTCACACCAACTGCTGAAAGCGGCCTTGTTCCCCACTATGATGTCCATGACGTCTTCGTGATACAGGTACATGGTTGCAAACGATGGCAGTTTTTTTCTAATAACTTTGATCAGCCTACGGAGAATTTTAGGTACGGTCGTCAGAGCTTTGATGTGGGGCAGCCCACAAACAACATTGACCTGAAGCCTGGCCAAATACTCTATCTTCCTCGGGGCGTGTCACATGCAGCGACCGCACTTGATGAAAGCTTGCACATAACGTTAGGGATTGAAGAGCCGACTCTATCTGACTTGCTTCGCGCCATCGCAGAGATTCCCGAAATTGAGCCACAGTTGCGGGAAAATATTGATTGTGCAAGAGCATTACATGACCCTGAGTACCTCAGGAGAATTCTGACTACTATGTTGGGCGCTTTTTCAGAACGGTTCACGCACGAGCAAGCGCAACATGCGCTCAGAAAGGTCATGTCGACCAACTTAGACAGATCACCTGATCGTAGTGCGGGCTTCCTCAATGGCATTTAAAGAGCGTCCCGCCCCCGACTTTCGGTCGTTGCCTTCGCTCATCTTTCCATGGAATTGATTGCTGGCCATGGCTTGAGGTCAAGGTCCATCTCCCAGGCCGTCGTCTTATCGCCTCGGTCCAGCGCGGACGCGCGCATTGCTTCGGGTTGCCTGGGATTTAACGTTTGTTATCCGAGACACATTTCCCAGCATATAGGTTTCTTAAGGGGTAGAATCTTGCTGCAGCTACTACCGCCTTCCGGCAAGTACGCGAACCGTCGTGCCGGCTTTCACCACGGGTCGAAATGTCCGCGACATAGCACGGCATCACACGATCGAAATATGAATATGCCGTGCACAGGAATTGCTTTAATTTATTGAAATCATGTAAAAATATCTACCATACATCGTTGGAATTGAGCAAACCCCAGTGTCAATGTCGGCTCCCATTCAATGCGGACCTTGGACTATCTCACGACACCGGTAACTATGGACTCGTCGCTGACCTTAGCCGCACGACCCATCAACGACGGCGTGCAGCCCATAGGAGACATTGAGTTACACCGGCTGGTCGACCGGAGAGCGGGACATTCCGGCCGTCCGGCTTGTCTGTGCAAATGAGAGCAGACGTTGCCTGTCTGAATTCGATGTAGAGACGCGTTACATGTCCAATGCCGAACCGACGCGCGTAATTAATCCGTTCTGTGCGAGCCTCTGCTCATTCGGCGTATGAACTCCGGCATCTGGATCGGAGTAAGATAGGAGCCGTCATTGCCTTGAAACATAAAAACCTCGCTTTGCGCTAGCGCATGACGACGCGCATAACGCATGGTTACTCCATTGATGCGGGCGACAGCACCCGCATCAAGTTCGGTCGGAAGATCAGGTGCATCGAGCGGTCCGTATATTGCCAAGTCAGGCGAAAGGGCGAAGAACACGAAGGTTCCTCCGACACTAAAACCCGGCGAATTCATTAATGTCCGCTCGCGTCCGTCGTAGAAGTCGAGGACGACAGGATCGTCGCTTGTGGCGAACTGGTTGCCTTCGAGCGCAGAAAGAAAACTCCACTTGCGTCGATTGAGGGTCTGCAACACCGGTTCGACCATGTCTAAGTCGAGCTTCACTAGGTAGTTCCTATTGGCCTTCACTTCGATCTGGCCACTTTGGAAGGCGTGTTTAACATCTTCGTAGTCGACATCGGGCATTTTAGGCGCACCGTCTTTGATCGCCTGCTGCTTCATGCTTTCCCAGCGCTCTCTGGATTGAAGCATTAGCGATAGGGTCTTCTCGTAAATGTCGCCAAGAAACTTTCCGAATGTCGAGCGCACTCGCGGGTTTCTCACCGCAAGCATCGCCATCAGGTTCAGGAGTAGTTTGCGGTGGTCGTCCGATGGAAATCCGCGTGCCGCGATGACTTCCTCGAGCGCGGGAGAAATTTCACCCTCAACCATGCTGAGCGCCTTTTCGACGGCGTATGGGTCTTCGCCGTCGATGTCGATCCTGTTGAAGTCGGTCTCACTTGCGATGCGCCGGAGACGTGGCTTGAACAGCTTGCCGGTTTCCAGGTCGACCGCGACAAGCGATGCCTTCCGGCCTTCGCCGTTGGCGAAGTTCTTGAGATACATCTTTGGGACGTAATGGTGGTTCTTAGGATCGGACATCAAGGAGAATGTCGCAGTCACCGGATAAATGCTCAAGGCGTAGCCCGCATCAAAGCAGTGGGAGAGCTGAAGAAAGTGTCTGATCTGGGCTCAGTGCCGACTCCTAACGGTTTCGGCCAGATCACGGGGGCCAGCCCTTTAGGCTCAAGGTGCTACTCTAGTTGCAAGGCACCAAATCAAGCCAGGATCTAGAAAAAGCCTACCTGAACGGGTCACATCTTTGCATGTAAAGGTGAGTTCGAAGCTGTTATTCTGAAGCGCAGGCCATACCGAGCCACCCTAGGATAAGCGGAGCAGTTTTTAGAACATGGCAAGAGTAAGTGCATTCGTTGGGCACAGCTTCCTGGAGGAAGATGACGCAGTCGTGAGAAAATTCACTGATTTCTTCGATCAGGTAGCAAAGAGCGTCGACTTTGATTGGATTCACGCGACAGAGCCTCGCGCGCAAGAACTGGCTTCTAAGGTACTTGATCTTATCGATGGCCGAAACTTGTTCATCGGAATTTGTACGCCGAACGAGCGCGTAGCAAAAGGCGACAAGTTTAGAAGCGCGTATATAGGAAACGGTCTAAGAATAGAGAGCGCCGACCTTCAGACAAAAACGTCTGACTGGATTATTCAAGAAATAGGGTTGGCGATGGGGAGGAGGATGAACATTATCATCCTACTTGAAAACGGTGTAAGAAAACCGGGTAGCCTGCAAGGAGGTATTGAATACATTCAATTCGATAGAACCGCGATCGAGAAATCATTTAGTCGTATTTTAGGGATGATTACAAGTCTCCAAGGTTCAAGTGTTAGTACGGCCACCTCCCCGCTGAACGCAGCAACAGCAACTGGCGAGGAGCACGAAGAAAATGTCGATGATAGAAAAGAAGATCCAGACGAAACTTGGGACGAGCAGAAGTTTGATTTCGAATACTTCAAAGCGGTGATATTTGATGATAAGGATCGGGCGGAGATTGTTTCATCCGAATGGCTCAATCGGCTCGGTTCCGATCCTGAAGCAGTAGCTGCATGGGAGGCTCTGTGCCTTCTTAGGAAGACTCAATACACGGATGAGAACTATCTGTCAGACATCAAATCGATAGCTGCGACATATCCAGGAAATGCTTCTATTCAGAAGAGTTTAGCGCGAGCCTACGAACATTTTGGCGATTTCTCCAAAGCGAGAGAGCAGTTTCAGGTTTCAGTTGAAAACAGTGATGACGATGAAGAAAAGCGGAAGGCCCTGACTGCGCTTGCTAGTGTATGTCAGTCCCTTGGCGATCGCGACGGTGTGTATGCAGCGGTCGCAGACTTGCGCGGTCTGATTAAGTCTACAGAGGAAGAAAAATACCTTCTATCTGAGCTTCGGACACTTGCTGCGTGGCACGGTGACAATACAAATCTGAAGTTAGCAATGATGGAGCGAGAGTTGGATATTGATCCCACAGATGTTCGGAAACGGTTCCAACTTGCATATGCGCATTCGCAGAACGACAATAATTCGGTCACTATGTATCATTATGAGAAAATTCCTCCTACGAAACGCGATGGAGCTACTTGGAACAATCTAGGCGTGGCTTATCAGAGATTGTCGTTGCCTGGACTGTCTATATCTGCTTTTCAAACGTCAGCGGCTCAAGGCGAAACTCTCGCAATGAGCAATCTGGCAGAAAAACTCATGTCGGCTGGCTTTCTGAAAGAAGCTCATGACGAACTTCAACGCGCCAAGGATTCAGTTGATACTCATGATAACGTCGCGAAGTCGCAAGTAAGGCTCCAATCCATTCCTGTGGACGAAAGGGAAGAAAAAGCAAAGAAGCTTGAGGGAGCACCGAAACTAAGCCAATTCCTTTCAACGGTTGGGCGTTCCAGTTGGCAGAGTTCTCCCCTTGGAATTGGCCGAAAATGGAAGTGTGAGGAGGTCTCGCTAACGGTACATAAGGAAGATGATGAATTCTCGGCTAAGGGAAGCTATGAGAGAAACCAACCCAAAAACGCACTTGCGGCTGCTTTTACAGGAACAAAGGAAGCGTCCGTAGATACGTACGATGTTACAATTTCAGGCCGCCTTGTTGGAGCGGTGCTAGTAGGGGAGTACACATCCAAACGTCGGGCTAACCCATTTAAACCTATGGGGATTTTTGAAGGTATCGATAACGAGAAAGACTTCATCGGAGTTTTCGACCCCGAAAGAAGGATGCTGGTTTGCTTGATCGACAAAGACTTGGAGGAGTTCGAAGTTGAGCATTGAGTTATTGCAGGCAAAAAGTCTGTGTGCATCGTACAATTCTCGATAGCAAAGCAAAACTTAGCTGTCAGTCCCACAAACCCGGCATGGGTCCTTCCCAAGACTTTGCAATGTCTGCTTCCTGCGCTTTGTTGCTGTCGCGGTGAGGTGTTGCGTCTTTTGGAATAGGCTCCCAACCGACGTTCTCGGTACAGTTCACTGAGTTGCAATTTCAGCCAGTTAAGGTGTTGGGCCATAGGATAGTGCAAAACCTGGCACATGCCGGGTCAAATCCCTATCTCGAGCTGATCGCGACGCGAGACCACCTTCCATCGCTTTTTTGCCAGACAACACTGGCTGATTGGCTATAGTCCATGGCAGCTTCACGGATCAACTTCGGGACCTGCCTCAAGATGGCCCGCCCAGCTTTCC
>JAYMFU010017783.1:0-30825 GCA_036784835.1 Phaeophila floridearum
CAAACTCGCATTATCATTATGGCCCCCTTCCGAAAAAGGTTTCGCAAAAAACGAGATATCTCGAAGTTCGTTAAGCATTTCACTTCTTAGCTAAACTCATACGAACGCATTGCAACGCGTACCGCTTCGGACGTCCAGTAGCCTTTCGCCTACCTTTCTCCTGGCTTAACCAAGCTCACTTTCGTTTCGCGTCTTGTATTTATTTTTATTTTTATTTTCAAAATAAGCTTACTTCTTAGTCAAATTAGGCTGCTATTTTTTCACCTTTAACAAATACAAAGTCACTGGCTCATGATTCAAAAGGAACCTTTTTATTTGGCAGAGGCCAAACTGAAAGGCTTTATAAGCAACTTGTTTCAGACACTTTATGCGTCGCCGCTTTCGCCGGCGGTTTTCATACTTCCTTCGCAGTACTAATGCGCTATCGATTTTCATAGTGTATTTAGCCAACAGGGTGGGTCCCGATATTAGCAGAGCAAGATCCCGCTAAAAAATATATACAGTTTGTGCGAGAAAAAACACGGTTTCTTCAGGCTTAATTAAAAGATTTTAATTAAGCGTACGCGTTGGAAAAAAATCTACGATTTTTTTCCGGCGAAGCCATCGTAGATTTTTAAGCAAGCCAACAACCCGAAATTTACAAGACTATCACTTTCTTCGGTGGTTTTTCCAAACGCTTAGCTTTTTGGTCTTTGGCGTGTGGTAGAAAAACAGAGTGTTTTTGAACCCCGTATACAATAAATGGCTTGTACGTTTTCACTCGCCGCTACTAACGTAATCCCGTTTGGTTTTTGTTCCTTCAAATACTAAAATGTTTTAGTTCCTTGAGTAAATTCAAATAATTTCACGTTATAAACACATCCAACTCTCATGAGTCGAGGTGGAAAAAAACTACTTCTGCACACAGTTTTTTCTAACCGAGCACTACATAGACTGAATAATTGTTTTATCATTTTCGAATCAAATAAACAAAATAAAGGTGTTTCCACCTTTGAGGGGTCGGGCTTATCAGGCGGTTAAGCTTTAAACCCCGTATTCTCCGAGCCCTTTTCGCGGTACGCGCCCAACCTATGAAATCAATTCTTCCTCAGGTTGCATTGGCTGTTTTTTTTACCCTTAAACTTAAAAAATTGCGTGTTTTTTGGAGAGGTGCACTGTTGTTTTTTACACTGGTGTTATATAAATCCCAATGTTCATAAGTGAATCATCCTTTAAAAAAACAAGGTTTTTTTATTGTATTTACCTGCAACTTAAAAAAACTTCGTTTTTTTTCGGTGCTTCCGCCACCAAAACCAAAGGGCCTCTAATTTCATTTTTTTTAGAGGCGACGAAGTTTAACTTATTTTCACAAACAAGCATATACCACAATTCACATTAAGTTGATATCATGATTTTACTAACCAAGGATGGTAGGAATTGAACCTACAACCAACGTATTTGGAATACGCTATTCTGCCATTTGAACTACATCCTTGTGCACAATTGCAACTCAATATCAATATACTTAGGCTGCGTTACGACTTTTATTTGTATATTTGTAACTTTTTTTAAGAAAAACAAAATAAAAACAGCGGTTCGCGCGCATCAGCGGCTATGGGCTTCAAATTTGTAAAACGCAATCAAGTTCGGAATGGGATTGGCGTTGGTATATTGCAATATGCGTAGCAAATAGTACAAATTATGTTTTATAAACAATTAAAAAACTTCGATCAATTTGTAAATTTAATAAACATTTTATTTTAAAAGTTTAACATTCAACCAAAATTAAGATTCCGTTAATTTGAAAAAAAGTGAAAAAAAAAGCTTCGAAAAGCTGACCTTTTCTTCCCTTTTTCTTCGTTGGTGGTAAGAGCCTAAAAGGCTACAACACCCCGTACTTCATCGGTTTGGCGTAGCGAAAAAAATCTACGATTTAAACCTCTTACCACCTTTTCTTAAGTAAAACTTTTAGAAGTGCGCAACTTTTTAGGCTGCGGGTGGGCGTACTCCGGTCGCGTCACGTCGTGGAAAAAACCTTGTTTTTTCAAGTACCTAGTGGTGTAGTAAGAATTTCGAAGAAATTGAAACTGGGATTTATGGTTTTTCTTACCCCCTCTGTTTTTTCCTTTTTAAAGCTACGCTTTATTACGAAGTATGACACGTGCCACCGAATGCCGACCGAAGTACGCATAACTTTGGATCTGTAAATTAGCGGCTAGTGAGAATCGAACTCACATTTTTTGATTGGAAGTCAAAAGTTTTACCCTTAAACTACAGCCGCAAATATTTCAAGTTTTTAAATTCTAAATCACGACGTTGTGTTTGTTACGTGAAATTATTAAACTTTTGTTTTCTGATATGGCGACGAAGTGCAGCTTATAGCGGGTTGCTTAATTGAAATGCGATCTCGTATCACATCAGCCTAGTTAACTGGCCATTGTTTTAACCTGCTTACCAATTGTCTTATGATTTTATTTTGAATAAAAAAAAAAAAAAGGCGTACCGGTACAAAAAACAAAAAGCTCTTTTTTATCGGGAAAAAAAAGCAGCTTTTTACGCACTTTTATTTTTGATTTCGCTGCTTCGCTTTTTAAAGCTCCATAAAGGGGAAGGAAAGGTCAGCTTTTCGAAGCTTTTTTCATCTCTATTGCCTTATATTTGTAGATGGAGGTGTGCAGCGCTTATCTACGATGAAGAAAAAAACTACGTTTTTTTCAACTTGGTTGTAGCTTTAAAAAAACTACGTTGAAGACTTCGAAGCTTTTTTTTTTCAACTCGAAAAGGCTGCTTCGTTTTTACCCCCCCTTTGGCCTTTGGCCTTCGGGGCAAAGGCAGCGAAGCAGGGTACACTTCGTTACCAAAAGGGCGGAGAATAAGTTATTTCGTTTCAAACTAACGCGAAGCAACTACAACCGGGGTGTGTAGCATAGGAATCATTATTATGTTTTTCAATTAGGATTCGAACCTAAATACATGCTTTAGAAGAGCATTGCTTTGTCCATTAAGCTATTGAAAATTTTAGACTTTTTTAAAATCCTTAGTAATATGGTTTATATTGTTTTGGTTGTGCGACAATATTCCTGAACAAGATCTTAAGTCTGGACAAAATAGAGATTTAGTAGTTCATTTACGAACTGCTCAATTTATTAATATTTAATATATACAATTTATTAATTTAATTTAAAACGCATGCCTTGATAACATACACAATTATTAAACATGTATTGCGTTATGTCAAAAAATAGAAGAACATAGTTTTTAACCCAGCATGTCAATATTATTGGGTGGTGTAGTAAGAATTACATTTCGAAGAAATTGAAACTGGGATCTATGGTTTTTCTTACTCCAAAAAAACTTCGTTTTTACCCCAATTTTTGGTGCCGTTGTCAATAGTTCTCCAGGTATATACAGCGAGGTTTGGAAAAATCATAGACTTTTCCTTACTACATAAAGTGAGTACCAAGTGTTTACCGCGAAGAAAAAAAGGGGAACGCCAAGAAAAAAAGGAGGAAGAAAAGGTCAGCTTTTCGAAGCTTTTTTCCACATCAACGTCAATTATTTATTGACCTGATTTAGGTTATTTACGTATTTCGTTTTGACCGATTTAGGTGGCTGGATTAAACAGCTTACTCCGCTTAGAAACAGATTTATTTTCAACCTAGAAATTTTAAAAAATGGCGCCAGCCGCACCTTCCGGTACGACTACTATGTTTCGACTTATACCCAGCTCTCAACCATGCGATGAAGCCCTGCTAAACTGAAGCGGGCAGCGCTCTTCCTGCATGATCATTAACCAGGCATTGACGGGCTATTAATAGCCAGAGATGAACAAAATTCACCGTTTCATTTCTTTAAAACGATTACTCATGATTCCTGCTTCATATATTCGAATTGCAGAATACAATCCGCTTAGGCAGGTTTAACAGACACGCTTGCATTGGCATACTGGCTACTGTTTGATCTGTCTATTGTAACACGCAGAATAGCCGCAACCATAAACTTCATGAGGATCTGTGATGATGCATACTTCCTCGGAAATTTCTTCCGCGGTTTTTTATAAGTACATTAGATTTTTTATACCCAATTAGTTTATAACTGTATGCGTTTCGCTCGTTTTTGGACTGAACCCAACGCCACACGTGCACGAGCTGTCCACGACCATGCAAAGCTATAATTACCTGAATATTATTTTATATAATAGACTATTGTAATTAATCAAGGTTGCGTAAGGTTAGCGCGTAGCGACGCATTAAATCGCATGTTCCACCATGTTGAATCCCTACGCATTAATTGGGATAGGTAGGCGTGAGCTTTCCCCCCCTTCAAACCGGACGTGCACCTTTCAGCGCATCCGGCTTTAGCACTTCCACATTGTAGTAATAATTCTCTAACTCAAATTAAAATTAAATGGGCTTGAGGTTAAATGAATCGAGTAATCTCATGTTCGCACCCTCGTTATGAGTCACCGTCCTATGGCAAGTTTGGTGTAAGAGCACCAGGTTAGTTAGGGACCATGAACCACCTTCGCTTAATGGCACAAGGTGATGAAGCTCGATCGGCTCCCATGTCTCCTGGATACTCGTTTCGCAAACAGGGCACATGCCTTTATCCCTTTTTAACAAAGAGTCTCGGATACTCTTTCGACCCTTGGTCGACGAAGAGATTTTTCGGGACCGAGCTTCAAGTTTTTCCCTGTCCTCTTTTAAATATGGGTTCAGGCCCGTTGGAAATGTGGGAACGAACACATGGGTCACGGTACTCACGTCTAGGAGGTACCTTACGGCTCCCTCTTCGGTTTTATCGCACCAGTGATTCGATCTCCATTTAGATTTACTTATGTACCTATCCCTAATCCATTCGACGTTCCGTCTGCTGTGCTTCTTTTGAGCCCACTTCAGCATTCTTCTCCACATCCAGTTGCCAAAAGATCTAAAAAGCCTAGGACTGTGCCTCGCAACCTTGAAATAGTTGGACCAGCCTCGAAGTTTAGGATTCAAGTCTTTGATCACACCGGCTATGGGTTTCCCCGAGGTAAGTACCGCCTTGACTTGCTCTTTGAGTTTGTTCACATTCTTCTTGCTCGGCCGTACCACAAGTCTTTTGGTAGTCTTGTTTTTGCGACTTCGCATGTTCAACCTAAGGTTCAACGGTTTCTTAGAGAACTCGAAACCAAGAAAAGTGAAACTCTTGCCTGTGCCAAGGTCTAGCACACTCGTTTTGTCGGGATGTAGTCGAAGGCCTCTAGGTTCTAGGAATTCTCCAATAGAGGCCGTTACTGTATCAAGGATTTCTCTACTCGCCGCAGAGACGATAAAATCGTCCGCATAGCGAATGAGGTACACTTTGGTCCTTTGCCGACGTGTTACCATGTGTTCCGTACACCCTTTCACATGGGGTTCGATACCATTTAAAGCTATATTACTGAGAGTAGGTGAGATCACCCCACCTTGGGGAACTCCTAACTCTGTTAGTTCTCGCGTTCCAAAGGTGTCTACCCCAGATCGTAGCCAGCTTTCCAGAACCTCCTTGTCGATGATAGGTACTTGCTCCACAAGCCACGAGTGGTTTATTTTGTCGAAGCATTTCTCTATATCTGCATCAAGGAGATAGTTTGGGCTGTAGTCCTTCCCTAGTGTGTCGCGGATTTTTGCCATTGCCTCTCGGGCTCCTCTGTATGGACGAAAGCCATAACTATTGTCATCGCTTACTTCCTCCACCAACGGATCAATTGAATATAAGTATATCGCTTGCATTGCCCTATCCACAAGGGTAGGGATACCTAGTGGTCGTTTTTCCGTCTTACCTGGTTTAGGTATAAAGACGCGCCTCACCGGGCTAGCTTTATATTCACGTGGGTTTTGTGTTAGGTGTTGGAGTTCAGAGATGGCGGCGACTCTTTTTGCCGGGTCGTCCCATTTAACTCCATCTACGCCGGGGGTCCGTCCCCCTTTGTTGGTTGTTACTCTTCTAACGGCGAGGGCTCTCGCTGAGAAGCTTGTAACAATGGTTCGCTGCAAATGTTTAATTGTTCTGTTTTCATTTAACCTGTGGGCCTCCACAAGTCTTTGCTGCAGGGCTGCCAACGTTTTGTGGCAGGATCCCCAGTCTATATCTTGGTAATCCACCAACTTCTTATATTTAACGTTATTCATATGTTAGCTATTCATAATCTATAAGTAGGACCCCGGGTCGCTGGCATCAAGGTGTCCAGGTAGCGGAGTCACATAACAGGGTGTCTTCCAAGTCTTGTGTCGAAAGCACCGCGCGCAAGTCAGCACCCTTTCAGGTTAAGCATAGCTCTATTCGAATCATTACAACTCGACATTCGCTTTTTGCGCAATCTTCTACCCTCTAGGCGATAGTCCATCTTACGAACGACCCTCCGTAGAGCCTATAGGGCTTACCAAGTTCAACCTTATACGCTTTCACACATGCTTTTAGGTGACGCCTTTCTCCTAAGAGTATGACGCCTGAAGCCAACTTTATCCCGATGGCCTGAGAGTTCAGCGACGCCAACAATGAACGCCACTCAGATTGCCACACCACACGTTTGACCGTGTGTCAAATTTTACGGGACCTCGAACGTTGATTCACTCTCATTCTCCATGAGCATGCCCCCTTAGCTGGGTCTTCCCACCGATGATATCCGGAACACCACCCGCAGGCCAGTTCAGGGGTACGCAGAACTCTTTGCGAATCGTTTCTTCCTTTCTCGCTCAAAAGCGCAGAAGCAAGGTCCGCATCGCATAAGATATACTTGTCGCACATTGTTTCAATTTTAAGCTTGCGCTCGTACTATTGAGGCGGGCCTTTTACGCGTTTGCTTATCTGAACCCATAAGATCCAGCATAAAGGCCATCGTTGACTGGAATTAGACTGTTATAATAAGCGCCGAACTTCTTCGGTACTCTTACTTCAAAACCGTACGTGATAGTACCCCATCATACGGCTCCTCGCGCTCATTAAAATAAATATAAATGCTCCTAATTATAATAAATACGTGAATTATTCATAGATTTTTTTAGTCTAGTAATTTCTTGTATACCTTGTTCTGTGTAATGTTGTTTTTGAATCATTAAATCATCAACAGCACACCAATCTATATAATTTAACAATTTAGAGGTTAATAAAGGAAATCGATCTAAATAAGCACGTAAAATTTTTTTAGACTTTGTGCTGCTAATCTTAACTTAATATTGGTCCTGAGCTCTGGGATTACGCGCCTTTAATAATGTCAACTTAACGCATAAAAAAGAAGCAATATCGTTTAGAATGCTTGCGTACGACATCCCAGTTTTTGGATCAATTTTACGCTGAACAAGTATAAATTGGCATTCGGTCTGTTTTTTTTAGTAGTTTTACTTTCCAATGTTTGCCGAACTGCAAAGCTTCCGTCTGCGTCAATAAATCCAGCTAGCCGGGCATCCTCAGAAATACTTTGCTCAGAAACTGTTAATTTTTTTAGATTGGTATTATGTTTTTGATTCAACCACTTAATTATATAATTTAATTGATAAGCTTTTGGCGTTCTTAATTTACCGTTAACCAAAGTGGTAAAATATTTCAAGCCTTCAATTGAACGTATAGCCAAATAACACGCTGAACGCTTATGTTGAACATATATTGAACCAACATCATAATTGGTTACAATTTTTGCTTATACATGCAAGTAAGTTTTCCAGTTTTTTTTCCTATTGCTACACTTCCGTCACCCTCCCATAATCCCGCTAAATAAGAACCCAATATTGTTTGATTTTTGTATATCATTTTTTTTATATTTTTTTTTTATATCACACTCATACATGTTTGTATTTAATTTAATTGTTTGTATTTAATTTTGCGCGCGGGACACGTCAGCGTAGACGTCACCACCTTTGGAATATACAAATTTTTCAAGCGCTCATATGAGTAAAAAAAAGCCTTTTCTTACTCTAAGCGCGTACCAAAGGTCGTGCAGTACTAGTTTTGTTTTTTGTCCCGTCCTACTCTCGAGTTTGCTCGAGCTTTCCTCGTTCCATGATTACTTTAATTTAAGTATTAAGATCCTTGCTAAACACCGGCGACTGAATATGAGGAACAATGTGACCGGTAATAAACCACATTTCCAGTTGCAATTCTTATAACTATAAGTTATTCGTTTTTAGATTTTCGATGCGTAATCACAAGTTCGTTAGCTAATCTAATACTACTTGCTAGGGATTCGTCGTTTCCTTCATCCCGTTTAACCCAGCTTCACACCCCGTAAAAAAAAACTCTGTACAGCTGGGTACTTTGGCTTTGACTTTGTCGGCGCATGTGGGTTATGCTTTTCGCCGGTTCCTGCGGCGTTTGATATGACAACAAAAAGAAAATCATAGTTATACACTTTTGTATTGATAGCACATGTTATTTTATTTACCTATCAAACGAGTCACACACTACCGTATCTAATGGTATTTGCTCCCTAACCCTTCGTTCTTAAGCTTCTGTTTTGACCTAACAAATTGCCTTCGCGATTGATATTCCTAAAAAGGTCTACCCATTCCATCGGTTACTTTTTAATTCTATTTGTCATTGCCAAACTAGCAAGCATACAATTTATGCTCTGCCGAAGAACCCTTTACGCCCAATCATGATCTTTATTGCTCGAACGTCCGGCGTAACCGAGACTTCTGGCACCGTTATTAGTCCGTTCTACTAGCTAGGTACGCTCTTTGTATTCCCTAGCCTTAAAGGTTTACAGAGTTCTCCTTCATCCCTTACAAGTTTGGTTCGCTCAAGTTTTCACTCATTGGCAAATGTTTTACGCTGCTGCAATCAAATGATCGACTGTGCTTTCTACACAGTTGGTACTGCTCAATCTCTCAATACAGTTAACGATTATCGGCTAAGCATATGCTTAAAACCTAATCGTACATCAGTGCTCTAAAGATATATCAAAGTTTTTTGCTTTTTTAGCATAATCACTTTAGTGTACACTGGTGCATTACTACCCTTTGCGCGTCCTAAAAAGGATCACTAGCATGCGTCAATCCCAACTTCCGCAATAAAAGGGACGCACAATCAACGTCCTTACTTTATAATTATTTTTTTATTTGAAATATTAGAAATATTATAATACTTGATACTCCATGAAACTTTACTTATTTTTGCTATATTGATTGCCCTACGTCTTTTTTTTAACGCGAGGCGAAGGGCACCAAGTATTATTATATATGAAAAAATATACGCATATTTACTAATGTTGCCCAAGTCTTGTTGGTTTGATGCCATAATTCAAATGTAAAGAAATGTACGTTTTACAAGTAAAAAACTTAGAAAATCTCATAGTTTTCATTTTACAAAACTCTAATCCATAAAAAGTTGCAAATTTTCTATAATAATTTATAGCAACGTCCTTTCTTTATAATTATTTTTTTATTTGAAATATTATAATACTTGATACTCCATGAAACTTTACTTATTTTTGCTATATTGATTTTATATTTTGTTTTAAGACGTTCAAGGCATTGCGTATTAAAAAAGCAATGCAGGCGTGAATACGCTAAATACAATAGACATTTAAACTTCATGTTTATTAGTTATGGATTGAACGTTCACAATACGCCTTTGGCAGGACTCGAACCTACTCCATCCAAGTTAACAGCTTGGCGCTCAACCACAGAGCCTCAAAGGCAAGTCACAGGAGACCTTTTAAGCATATCTTATCTTAATTTCACAAAAAAAAGTTTATAGTGGCCCTTCTGCGTCAAAAAAAACTACGTTGAAGAAAAAAAATTACATTTTTTTTTTTCCACATTGTGCTCTTTGGTTTTTAACCTGCAGGGTAAAAACAATGAATCAAATAAAACTAAACATATATTTGTTTAATCAATACAGGTGCGTGCGTATGCATATGTATATTGTATAAAATTTGTGCGCGCTCTGCTATTGTACATAATAAAAAGTACAGCTTGACTCAAAATCAATATATCGTATGTTAATTTCTTATGTTATACTTGTGCAATTCAATACGTACGTTGATAAAGTAAACGTTCAAAAAAGAACGAAATTGACACGTACATGTTTACATTACACAAAATAATCTAAATGTTCCTAACTTAAACGACATAATGCACTTATATATTCTTGACACAAGACAATCAAAAGTTTTGAGGTGTTTTTCACTAAAAAAATATTTAATTTATATATAGCTATTTCCATTGCTTCAGCTGGTTTGCTTTTTTTTGCAAAAAGGGGGTTAGTTTTATGTTATTTAATTCTAGCATCTCCAATCGATAATTAAACCCTTTTTTGTTAAGCAAATTCGCGCTCACACAAAAAGGTGTATTTGCTGACGGCTTATATTTATGCATTATTCGAAGACTCATGGCTATTAAAATAAACTGAACAGCAACAATCATGGACAATGTTACGCTAAACCACAAAAAGGTATAATCAAACCACTTGTCGATTAAAATATATAAAGTTCATATGAACAATCATTATGTAAGATTGCAATAAAATAAGCATTGTACGATTTTACATTCATTTGTAGGTAAGAAGTGGTCCATGCGATTATCTATTAAATCAAAGTGTATTTCTTTTAAGACAAAGTAGGCTAAAAATAGATTAATGCCAACAATCCCAAATAGCTCAACGTAGGGGTAAAAAGAGTAGCTAATATGCCAGCAGTTTTATTATGCTAACTAAAAAAATAAAAGCACATGTACAATATTGAGCCTATTAAATGGCTCGCATACATATACTTTACTTGAAAGTTTGTTAAAAGCTCTCCAGCTAATAAAAATTACATATTAGTTTAAACTTAGTATAATATGTAGTAATTTCGCATATTTGATGATATTAATTTAATTGATTAATATGCTAATAATAAAAGCTAAAATAGGAACACTTATTAGTATCAATATGCTATTAGTATTAATGTGTTTGGGTTTTTAGGATCATAACGCAATAATAGAAAGGCTGCGCTATACGCTATGGCAATTAGGAAAAAAAATGTGGGATAGCATTTTCAGCGCGCTGAATAATGTAATTTGTTATATTTGTTAAGGCCATTAAAATTTTTTGCTATTGATTCAGTTAAAATTTCGCTATTGTTATTAATATAAATAATAACTGATTAATTAATTAATAGTATTTTAAATCTTTTACGGAAGGTGAAAGATTCGAACTTTCGTGTTAGAAACAACATCCGCTTTCAAGGCGGACCCAATAAACCAGGCTCTGGCAACCTTCCAGCACAACACCTGTCTGAGCATTGACAGAATCGAACTGCCATACTTGACTTGTAAGGTCAATATTTTACCATTAAATTAAACGCTCTGGAAAATAATGTAGGTTAGTATGTTGCTTGTGCTTGAAATGGCGCTTGGTATATGACACGTTTATTTTGTGCATGTTCTGTGGTTGACCAAAAAGATCCTTTTTGACGTGAACCGAGGAAATACCCGTTTTGAAACAGAAATGCAGGGTGACAATTTAAATGTTAAAAAAGAAAGGGGGAATTTAAATACGTTAAATTGAATTTTTAAATTTCTTGCAAAATTAGAATTGAATCTACATTGCAAACAGTATTAAAAATACAACCATCAATGTGAAAAGAGCAATTGCTTCGGTTAAAGCAAACCCTAAAAGAGAATAACTAAACAGTTGTTTTGTTAAAGAAGGGTTTCTAGCAACTGCGGTAATTAGTGAACCGAAGACGATGCCGATTCCAGCTCCGCAACCAGCAAGAGCAATTGTGGCGCAACCTGCGCCAATAAGTTTCGCTGCTGTTTCTGCCATAAATAAAATGTAAATGCTGATATGACCGTGTTAAAGAAACATTTAATTTATTTCTTTATAAAAAATATATGCAAACCTTTTGTTAAAATTAGCATTAAAACTAAAATAAAACTAGTTAAAACATAAATAACATAAAATTACGCTTACGTGCGGTCAATCAACAACGCGCGGATTGTAGAATGTTTAACACGTACGTAAAAAATCTCTTTAATTTTTTTTAATTATTTATTTCTTATTTCACGCTTTTTCCACATTCAAAGTTGTTTGTTGTTTGAAACAGGGGTTTGTAAGCATGCTAGATACACGTATTATTTAATCTAAACTACCCTCCAAACAAATTAGGCCTGCTTTTGCGGTTGCTTTGCTACCCCCCGTTTTTTCCAGCTCAGCTCAAATACTGTTAATGTTGCGTTTTATATTTTAAGAAGTGCATGCGTGAAGGGATTTTAATACTTACGGGTTTTTACTGTATATTTTAAAATATTCACAATACCACCAACCTTGAAATAGCCGCACGCACCTCGAGACATTATTTCCAAGGATGGTTCGGGAGACATGAAAAGTGAAAAAATTATCTTCTTCTTCTCTATGATATAATAAAGTACGTGTTTAACATTTATGCGTATTAATACGTTTTGTTTTTAATCTATGGATTGGGTTAATTGCTTCAGAAATAACCTATTCAAAATAGTTTATTTCCATGTTATTTTACGAATAATACTATGTGCAAATAATTTTTTTAATTTAAGAGTTTGACACAATTGAACAGCACGAGTGCTATCAAGCCAATCTTTTTTTTTTTTGGCTAGCATGGCCTTCCAATTATGCATCAGTAAATGGTCATAATGCTCAAGCAACGGATTAAAACTCGTACCCGTTTTTTGTTGTTCGATGTGTACATGTGGGTTTAGTTTGCTTGAGAGTTGGTTTAAACTATTTAATTTTCGCCGTATTTTGAGCGCAGAAACCATTTTTGGTATAATAAAACTTAATACAAATAAATACACGGCTACAAAGGTAATCACCAAGTATACATACTGATGAAAATAAGTCAATAAGTCTAGCTGAGGCATTTAATTTAAAACAAATAAATATGCAAATACGCATTTATGCGAAACACAGGACTTGAACCTGCACCCTTGAGGAATGGCTCCTAAAACCACCGCGTCTACCAATTTCGCCAATTTCGCGAGGGGGGGGGGGTCCGCATACGTTTTTTTATTTATATTATAAAAAAAAAATGTGCGCATACTTACCTAGGTTTCCGAAGTCTTCTGGGTTGAATGCCATGATTAAAATGAAAAAAAAATGTACGTTTTCCAAGTAAAACACTTAGAAAATCGCATAGTTTTAATTTTTCAAAACTCTAGTCTATAAAAAGTTGCTAATTTATGTATGTTAAATAAAGCCTTGCGCAATGCTTATTTTTTTATAAGTAAAAGTAGGTTAAAATAAAATATGTTTTTAATTTTAATAAACAGAAATTTTCAATTCAATTCTAAATGACTGGATCCCTTGATTACAATTGACAACAATTATTTTAACGCTTTTTTAAAAGCTTATTTTAATTTAGATTTTTTTTTTTGATACCAACTTTCGCGCTTTATGAATTACTTTTTTCGCGGTGACTGCATTTGTTCGAGTCCTCTGGCCACGCGCAGGCAATCCTAGCATATGACGGATACCTCGATAATGTTTTAATTGCATTAAAAATGTAATGTTTTCAAAATTTGTCCGAAACAGAGTGCTATCTACTAAATCTCGACAAATTTTTGTTAGCTCGTCGTGTTGGTATGCGTTTAATTGTTTTAATTTTATTTTTGGGTTTACTCCAACCATTGAGCACACTTTATGCGCACTATTTTTATTCACCCCAAAAATAGATCGTAAACACAGAACCAACGCGTGATTTTGGGATAACAGTGCTCCAAGAATTAACATCAGTAATATATAAACATCATATCGCGTAAATTTCGATAGTGCATACTTGCCTAGGGAAAAAACCGAAACGGTTGAGAAAGTTATTTTCTTTTTTTCTATGTTGCCCTAAGCAAGGTCCCAACCTTTATGGTGACACAAAAGCTTCTCTTTTTTCTGACGCACGCACGCTTGGCTATTACTGGCTTGTAAAGTTAACAAAATGGCTGCGTCACCATAAGCTTGTTTATTTCACAATTTTTTTTAGTTTTTTATTTTCATTAAAGCACGCCAGGTAAAAAATTGATTGGTGTTCATCTTTTTATATCATTGATGCACTTTATCCTGAAATTAGACCAAAGGCCAGCTTAGGCATGCTGATAAACGTTTTTGTCACCGTTAAAAAAAGAGCAATCCCCGAAGAAAAAAATTTTTTTTTCGAACTCCAGCATCGTGTCGAGTAATAGCTTTTAACTTTTTTAAAATAAAATTGCAGCCGACAAATGGGTTTGAACCATCATCCTAGATTTTGCAAACCTACGTAATACCTATTATACTATATCGGCTAAAATATTATAAAATTATCATGGTGTGGAAGCGTTGGCTCAACGTAGGAAAAAAGCAAAGCTGAAGCGTCGAGGTGGAAAAAAACGTAGTTTTTTTCTGTTTTTACCCCCTTTGGCCTTCGGGGCAAAGGCAGCGAAGCAGGGTACACTTCGTTACCAAAGGGCACAAGGTTTTTTGGGGCGCATTGGAGTTGGAGTTCGAATATGGTAAGAAAAATCTTAGATGAGCGAAAAAAATTATTACACCTCGCGAAGCTTGAAGAAAAAAAAGCAGGCGGAAAAAATAAACACGGAGCTTTTATTTTAGCATGCATGTCAAAAACTTTCCAACTCGACATTTTCGCGTTATACTGTAACAGTAAGAATTTACAAGAAATTGAAACCTAAGAATTTCCAAGAAATTGAAACTCGGACCACACATTGGATAAATCAGAAAAGGGGGGGGGGCATGTGTTTTCGCTAAAATGTTGTTACATGATTTAATTTAGTGATTAAATATAAATAAACCATCACATTCTTAATACGCATTAATCGTTGCTTAATGTGTGTTAAATCACGTATTAATATTATGGGAAAACTCTCAATTTGTGATCCATAACCTGCTTTGTATGACACAATGCATTGTCTAAATTCATTTGGAGAAATGAAAATAATCCTGGGAATCCTATATTCATGAATACAATTATTGTCCTTTAAGGCCTGGTCTGTGACAAGGTTACCCGAAAAAACGACCTTTTCTTCTCCAATCGATTTATTGTTTAAGCTGGATTGCGTCAAACAAACTTCGTCTTTTTTCGGGCAAAAAGACTTTTGCGCAAAACAATTAAAAGGCCATACAATAAAAACGCCTCGGATAAGGTCACGTGCGCTAGAAAAAACCTCGTTTTTTTTCCCCGATCCAAAATTGAATTCACATTTTTGATCCGTTTGGTCTAAGCATGAAAGAAATGCTTGAACAGCGTAACCCACTAATTGAAATTTGGAAAGCGAGTACCGTTGCCGTTTAATTCCACTACAAGCAGTGAGATTAACTTTTGTGGATGCGTTTACTTGCACGGGTGGTGTTGTTTGACAGCATTTACATTTACCTTTGCGGCAGCGGTATGCTTTTTTGTTAAAAAATCTCACTTTCTTTTCGTTTTTCTGGTTTAGGAGTCCAACGAAGTTTGCGCGCGGATAGAAGGATACAACTGTATCCCAGTTTTGTTTTTTTCGTCCATAATTTCCGTACCAAGTGGGGTTTGCTTCGCTACCCCACTTGGTTTCGTTCCGTAAGGTGTATCTTGGTTCATGATTTTTCATAATACACTTTTCCAAAGGAAAACTATAGCGGATTAGCTTTACTCCGGCACCAATCACAATCTTATTTTTTATGTCAAACCACCGTTGGAGCGAATTTGCAAAAACTTTTACTTCGCCTGAATCAATTGATGACGTACAGAAAGAAAAAGCGGAGCTTTTCGACGAAGACCCCAACATCGGTACGAAGTCGCGCGAAAAGCTTTTCTTTTCGGCTGAAAAAAAGCTTGACGAGGAAAAAAGCTTGCGAAGAAAAAAGGCTTGTTTTTTTTCGAACTCCACATGTTCGCCCAAAAAATTTTGAGTTGAAGCGGTAAGAAAAGCTTCGCTTTTCGTCGAAAAAGAAAAAAGCCTGGGCCACTGGGGCTCTTGTGGGTCTTCGGACCCTGCATGCGCGACCGAGGACCCATGATTGTTGTGCGACGAAGTGCGCCGTACACTGGTTTTAAAGGATGCCTTTATTAGAACAACGGTTATTTCAGAGTCAGAGGAGCACAAAATACTTGCGCTTCTACTTGGTGCAGGTTTAATAGAGTTTGGGTTCAGCGCAGGAAAATCGGGAAAAAAAACTTCGTTTTTTTCGCGCCCGAAAAAAAACTCGGTTTTTTTTACGTGTGATGATTCACCATTTTTTATTTCCGAGGCGCGCATTGAATGTTTACATTTATTGTTAATATTATTGATTCGAAATATGAATCGAAGCCTTTGATATACTTGGCTAAATTGCTTATTAAATATAAAAAATTTTTTATTTTGTATCATTATGCTTTTAAAAAAAATAAAATTATTTTGGGTCGAGTGGAAAAAAAGCGACCCTTTCTTTTCTTCGGTCGTTTTTTCGGGAAAAAAGGGATGCAGTTATCGGAGCGGTCTTTATTTTTTATTTTCGTAAGAAAAATGAAAATGTTATTTATCCCTGCTTGCAAAAAAAAATGCTACGTCGAATCCAGGGATAGGTTCAAATAAGGAATAATTTAACCTGTCTAGTTCAGGATATACAAACACGTTATTGATCCCTAAACACGTATTTAACAAAGATGATTGCGCCTGGAAACTTGAATTGTTGTATGCTCCTGCCGCTAAATAAAACCACTTATAACAGAATGCAACACATGTAGCCTTCCGTAAATGGCTTTTAACACCTATAAAAACACCTTTCAGCAATTTATAGGTAGAAATAGAGCGTCTACTATTAATCATATGAGGCGTTTGCATGCTAAAGCAACAAAACGCCAGGTTAAAAGCAGTGAAAAAATCAGGTTGCGCTAATAATTTGTTGGATGTGGCGTGTAGAGAAATTTTTGATATTTTCAACCAATTTTGTGGATGACCAGCAAACGTAGTGCAAAGGTTTGGTAATTTTTTTTTGTTTTTTTGCATTCGTCCCCATCGTAATAAGGCTGAACGTGTAAACGGTTGTGTATATGAGGGTTGCAAAAACAGTCCAAGCGAAGCTTTTTGTACCCCAGCGTACCTCTGATATCCGACGAGTCGGATGTAAGGGTAGAAAAGGCTTACGCGCGGGGTGTTAGAAAAAGCTGCGCGAAGAAAAAAAGTTTCCGAAGAAAAAAAGCTTGCTTTTTTTCGAACTTCGAACTCCACATCCATTAGATACTCGAGATTTTCAACAAGCATCTTCAAGTTAATGCCTAAGGGCGGGTTGGGGTTTTTAGCTCCGTCCTCGTAAAAAAACTTTGTTTTTTCTCCCGGCCAAGTACGCGGAAACAAATCACTCTGTAGAAAAAGCTTTGTTTTTCGCTGGTGGTTGTGGTAGGCGCGCCGCGCCAACCACAACCACACCAAAAAAAGCAATAGTTTTCGGTTGCTTCGCCACACGCCTACCCGCACGTTACTCTGCCCAATAATTTTGGAGTACAGTATAATACCTGCTCCATTTTTAAAGTTACTTACAGGAAAGTGAGTGTCGCTGCTTCGAGGTGCGCGTTGGTCGAAAAAAGTAGGGTTTTTTTCGCTAGAACTTGGCATTACGAGCCACTTGGTTTTTTCGAATAATTGACGACGCCAGTACTTCGTCGGGTTAGAAAAAGGATTTTCGTACCCGCGCACAGAGCAAAAACGGACGTTTTTTTGGCATGTAGTATTTCTTAGAGGGGGCATAAAAGGATGACTTTTTCGGTGTACGGGCGTCGAAAAAAAATGAGATTTTTTTTTCGACGTAGTTCTAGTTGGCAAAGACCCATTATGTTTTAAATTGTTTGAGTCGACAACAACCATAACCATGTCATATAAAAAACATAATTCATAACGTTGGATAGTTAACATGTGCCATTTACAGGCACAATTGTTTAAAAGGCTAGGATTTTTTTGAGGCATGATAAATAATGGGTAGGAAAAAAGTATGATTCAAGACGTATGTTAATTTGATTAATGCTCGCGGATAGTATTGGGTTCGAACCAATGAAGCCCTTTCAGGCAACTGCTTTAGCAAAGCAGCGCTTTAACCATCTTAGCTAACTATCCCTCCGTGTATTTTTTGGCAATAATCATTGTGAAATTAAAACAATTACAATTGACATTGTTTTAGTTGCATATTTATAATATCATAATAAAATACTAAATCAATCAAATATCAAGTAAAAAAGTTTAAAAGATTTCAATAAGAAAATCCAAATAAAATCTTATGTTACGCTTATATGTTTTTATGCTTAGTCTAAGCAGCATCCTTTTAAGAACTTTAAAACCAAAAGCATGCATATTCTTTTGTATCTTTGACCAAAATAACATGCATCGTTGTTTGCAAGTACGGGCTTCGCATGTGCCCCTTTGGTGACGCCAGTGTACCCTGCTTCGCTGCGTTTGCCCCGAAGGCCAAAGGGGGGAACCGAAAAAAAACGAAGTACGGATGCGAAGCGTAACCTTAAAAACTGAAAAAAAACAACATTTTTACGATGGAAAAAAAGAACTCTTATTACCGACGACTTCCTACAAAAAACTACGTTGTTTTCGTCGAAAAAAAGCTTTGTTGGTGGAGAAAAAAGCTTGGCGTCACCAACAAAGCTTTTTTCTCCACCCGCATTACGATGATGAAATACTGTTTAACCATGTTTTACTACTGTAGACTTGAAATCTCGGATGTTTTGTTCATAAATTAATTGACCTTTTGAATTCGAGCTTCGGCTAAGTGTTAAAGCTATGCTGCCTAGCATTGCAGATAATAAGATTAGGCTTGCAATGATTAGGTATAGTCCGTAAGATGTATATAGGACGGCACCCAGGCTGTATATTTGGGTAGTGTAGTCAAGCAAGTACGGAGTACATGGCACGTGTGTGAAAGAAATGTATGTATCCATTACAGGACTAGTGTAGTTGCTTAAAATAATTCTACATTTAAGGGCAAAAATAACGGCAACTATAGTATTTATAGGAGCTTGTTTTAGACGTTTTTCTGAAATTGGTTCTATTTTTATGTCTAAAATCATAATGGCAAATAGGAAAAAGGTGCACATTGCACCCACATACAATACTATAAATAAAGCAGCTAGATAGTCGTGTCCTAGTAGTAACACTAACGCGCTTGCATTAAAAAACGCTAAAATTAAAAACAACACACTATATACCGGATTTGAACTTTGTACTACTAATGTTGCAC
This sequence comes from Phaeophila floridearum, assembly GCA_036784835.1. Lineage (NCBI taxonomy): Eukaryota > Viridiplantae > Chlorophyta > Ulvophyceae > Ulvales > Phaeophilaceae > Phaeophila > Phaeophila floridearum. The sequence goes on from JAYMFU010017783.1 coordinate 19,138, forward strand.
ACGTAATCAGTAGTGCGCAAAAAATGTTCGTTAATAATGTCATAATAAATAAAATAAATAAAAAAAGAACTAAAAACTGTACTATACGGACCAGACATCATTTTTGTGAAAATTTGTGTTTTTTTTTTTAATGAACTGCACATGATAACTGGAGTTCAATATATGGGATGAAAATACAGCCCTTTTTACACAAAAAAATAATAAAAACAAGAATTTTTGTTACGGAAGATAAAGGAAACAGGTAAGTACGTTTCTCGTTTGAAAATAAAATCATTTTACGACCCGGGATTTTCAACGTTTTTGTCTTAGGGTAGATTACTTGACTGGTAATTAAAGGGATTTGAACCCTTACCAACGCATTCACAGAGCGTTGTGCTAACCATTGACACCATAATTACCTTATGCGTTACGGACGAAGTACGTCTTTTGAACCGCGGTCCAAAATTGCGATAAAAGTCGTGCAAAGGCTAATAAGTACATTAGCAATCAGCTAAGTATGTATTCTGGCATGCGCTGTGAGAGACTTGAACTCCCGCGTTTGGTTTACAAAACCAGTATTCTACCAACTAAATTAACAGCGCTTATTTCAGAACATTCACATTCAAAAAAAATAGGTATTTTTTATTTTGAAAATTGATACATGCCACGCTGTAGCTACGTGTGTTTTGGGGGGTCAAAAAAGGGGCATTAAATCAAAGATAGAAGAAGCATAGACGCGAAGCGCAATGTGCGGTCTAATGTTTCTGGTCAAGTAGGGGGTCTCATGCGCGAGTTCGAATGTAAAAGCTTCCTTTGGTTTTTGACCTGCAGGTTACCAAAAAAAAACGAAGTTACGGTAAGCTTTAAAAAACTTCGTGCAGTTTGAAAACTAAGCTGCGCGAAGAAAAATCTACGATGAAGAAAAAAATCGCAGATTTTTTCCAACTTCAACTCCAACACCTTTGATCCTTAAAAAAACGTAGTTTTTTTTTCAGAAGTCCGTCGCTTTCGACGACTTCGTATGAAGAAAAAAACGTAGTTTTTTTCAACTCGTACGGGGTAAAGCTTTTTTTCGACGAAGACAACGTAGTTTTTTTAAAGCGCACTATGGTGATAGTATAACGATCCAAATTTAGTACATTGCGACCCAAACACAAATGTAATCTGGTTTTACAAAAAACAGCCCGGTTAAAGCAGTACATACCGCACATATGTACACATTAGGTCCAACAGCCAATGTATTGATTGAAAACCAGTGTAAACGGGGCTCATCCTTGAAATCTTTAGAGTCATTAAAGTATATTGTTTTAATAACTCGAATATAGTAAAACACACTCACCACCGCAGCCCCGATAGAAATAAATAAAAGAAGATACTGCTCAGCCTGGGTAATCGCACTTAAAATTAAATACTTACTGTAAAAACCTGCAAGTGGTGGGATACCCCCTAAGCTAAACATGGCTATTGTAACTGCCAACGCCACGCTTGGGTTGGTTTTATAAATGAGGTGCAGATCACTAATATATTTTATGGTTAAGCCGTCTGTACCATGGTCCGCACTTCCGTATGTCGCATATGCGTAAGGATGCGTGGTTTTTCTATGCGGGCTACGCACCCTATACTCCAGGCTTGGGTGCGTTCTAAACAAAGGCAATATGAATACACTAAACAAAGATACACTTAATAAAATGTAAACAACCAGGTGAATTACCAAAACATCCCATTTTCCTGCAATTAAAGCCAGTAGAAACCAACCTACGTTAGCAACTCCACTAAAGGCTAAAAGACGTTTTAATTTGACTTGTCGCATTGCGCTTAGGGAGCCCGTTATTAGACTTATTAAGGCTACAAAACTCAGTGGCACAATTAGAGAGTTAGAGCTTATATCAATCAGTCTAATTAGAGCTGTTATTGCAGCGATTTTGGACGTTATTGCAAAAAAAGCTGTAACCGCTGTTGGGCTTCCTTCGTAAACGTCAGCAACCCAGGCATGAAAAGGCGCGGCTGCTAATTTAAACAGCAAGCTTATACAAACACAACCAAGCCCTACATACAACACTGGGGTGTATCCATCGTAGCTACAATTCACGTAAGGCAACGACATTATGGCTGGGTCGTGGTGCGCCGAAGGGTATGCGCCGAAGGGGGAAAACGAAACGTTTTGGGTCAAATGTGCTAATGATACACTAAGGTCAGCAAAATTTTGGGATCCAATAGCTCCATAAATCAATGATATACCTAGTAGTAATATAGCAGAACTAAAAGCGCTCAGTATGAAGTATTTTAGACCTGCTTCAGCACTAGCTTCCGTTTTTGATCGCATTGCTGCCAACATATAAAAACTTAAACTTTGCAATTCTACACTTAAATAAAATGCTAAAAAATTAAAACTTTTTATCAGACACAGCATACCAATAATCGATAGCCATGTTATAAAAATGAATTCATAACGGCTAAAGCGTTTATTATTGCCCATGCCCAACCCTAAAGCGGCGCATGCACTTAAGCAAACCAGAATACTCGCAAGACAACCAAGGTTATCCCAAATGATACATTCCGTAAGACCCAGTGCATAATCTAAAGGGTTGTTAACATATAAAAAACAGCAGCAGGTTAAGCACAGTATTGTAAAGCTTGTAATTACTTCTACTTGTAAAGTGGGGGTGATTAGATATGCTTGAAAAGGGGTGTGTGTGTGCCCAGGTTTTAATACGCAAGTGTTACCTACGGTGTGGTATCTACGATGGGCTTCGTTACACCCATCATGTTGAACTTTTTGCGAAGCAGAGTTTTCTTTTGAAAAAGAAAAAAAAATTGCAAAAAGTAGAAGAACATTGATTAAAATAATCTGAAAAAGCTCAGGCGTAATCAATAAAAAATTAATGCTATGTTGAGACATCTTAAGTAAAAAAAAAAAAAAAAAAGCGACGTACAACGAAGATCCTCATAAAGTGAAGCGTAACCCCATGCGCAGAAAACGGGATATCACAATATGGGACAAAACTTCGTTTCATGGTGTTACTAGTTATGGTTATGCGATACTTTTTTGTCACTTCGTTCACGTAAACGGAAGTAATAAAAAGCGATGCGCTTTTTACCGTCTAAACAATACGAAAATTGGCAACGATTTGTGAAAAAGGCTTTGGGCGTAAGCTTTGCGAGGATGTGAAAAAAAGCTTCGCGTTTAAAAAGTTTTTTCCCCCTTTCTTTTTTCAACTCTCATCAGTCGGTGAAAAAAAACTACGTTTTTTTAACGCCCTAAGAAAAGCGCAGGGTCGAAAAGAAAGCTTAAAACTACGCTGAAGAGTTCGCAAAAAAAGCTTCCTTGGGAAGTAAGTAACTTCGTTTCAAACTAACGCAAAGTAACCGCGAAACATTGAAAAAAAAAAACGAAGTACACAGCGAAGCGTAAAAAAATTTCGTTTTTTTTTCGGGTGGGTAGCTAAGGTTGAAAACAATCGTAGATTTTTTTCTTCATCTTCGATTTTGCAAGGCGCCGAAGGGCCCCCCCGTAGCTGCTGCGCATGCGTTAAAAAAACGAAGTTTGGCGAGGTTGGTAAGGGAGGGTAGCGCTTTAAAATGAAATAGGGCCAGGGCCTTTAAAAAAAATTTATTTTTTTTAAAGGCGAAGCTTTTTTTCGAACTCTCACTCGCGACGAAATAATCTACTTACCTCGCGAAGCTTTTTTTCCACGCGAAGCACGCTGCTTGGGATCAAAACCCCAACGTATTGCCATCGAGTACCAACCCAACGTATTGCCATCGAGTATGCGACGCTTCCAGGAAATGAGGCGGAGCAACTTTTTTGCGGCTACTAATTAATTGAATTGATTGATTTTGCTTCCACACAATACCCCAAATAAAACAGCGGGTTTAACGAGGTGTGAATGTGGAAAAAAAGTAAGCTTTGTTTCCTCGCGCAGCTTTTTATTACTTCTCTCTCCTATTAATACGCAACTGTAAATAATCACCAAAGTCAATTTTTCTTGCTTTAATTTCAAAACGCGGTATCTAAGCATTCAGTTTTTGGTCGACACGGCTTTCTTCGCATGTTACTGTACCCACAAAACCTGGCAAGGATGGGAAGATGTGGGGTTCGAAAAAAAAGCTTGCCGTAGAAGTACGCGCTTTAGTTTTTTCTAAGGCCGCCGTACATCGCCGCATTGCTTATGTTGCATTTAAAGTTGTAAATCACGGAGAAAAAATGCTTTAAGCAGGGTTTGAACCTGCAGCCTTTTGATTTTCAATCAAACGCTCAACCAATTGAGCTTTTAAAGCATTACGATAAACACATGGGATTTGGGCTAACAACGTTATCAAAAACAATTATTTGGGGAGAAGAAAAGGTGGCGGGAATAAGCGCCTTTAAAAAAACTACGTTGGTGGTAGTGCCTGGGAACCAGGCACTACCGGAAAAAAATCTACGATTTTTCGGAGTTGAAAAGAAAAACAAAAATTTCGTTTTTTTAACTACGTTTTTTGTACTACTAAAAAAAAACGTAGTTTTTTTAAAGCCGTAAAAAAACTTTGTTTTTTCCCACCCCGGGATCCCGAGATGTTTTCTACATGACCAAATAAATAAAATAAATTATTGCAAATTCCTCAAATAAAACTGAGATTACTAATACAAAGTAACGTGCTCCAAACATGTAAGAAGCTGAGCTTTTTTATAGCATAGTAATTGTTTTGATTGAATTGATTGTTTTTCGCCGTCAATCATGCAACATACTAGTTCAGCGCGGATGGATTGCTTATGCTCCTCTAACATTCCGGATATTGGACCAGAATGTTGTACAATCAAAGCGAAAAAAATGAAAAAGCAAACTGCAAGTATAGCTTCGGAGTTTAAAAAGATAATACCTAAACCGCTTAATGCAGTAAATATTGTTATGTAATATAATGCGAAATTTAATGTCATGGTTTAAATCTAAATAATAAATTAAATGTCATATTAGGCCTGCGTGATATGACATTACGCAGGCTATATTTTTCCTAATTAATCCTAATGTTGGCTTATCACATGCTTTTTTACTTTTAATTTAACGGTCTATTGACCCAAAAACAACATCTAATGACCCAATGATGGCCACTATGTCCGCAAGATAATGCCCCCGACCGATAACATCAATTGCTTGAAGAGAAGCATAATCTGGTGCTTTAATTTTCACTCGATACGGACGATTTGAACCATTACTAACGCAAAGTACCCCAAATTCACCTTTAGGAGCTTCTGTAGAGCAATATGTTTCTCCAGATGGTAATGCAAACCCGGCTGTTGACGTTTTAAAGTGCTTAATTAATCCTTCCATTGAGCTTTTAAACTCCGAGCGCGATGGCATTCTAACAACCAAATCACCATGCATAGGTTTGATTGGACCGGTTGGCATTAGATCAATAGTTTGCTTAATGATTCGTAAGCTTTGTCGCATTTCTTCAATTCTTAAAAGATAACGGTCATAACAATCCGAATTAGTACCCACAGGCACATTAAAGCTTACTTTATCGTAAAACTCGTACGGTTGAGCTTTTCTAAGATCATAAGCAATACCTGAGCCACGCAATAACACGCCTGAAACCCCCCATGCCAAAGCATCATCTGATTTTAGAACGCCAATGTCCACTAAACGCTGCTTAAATATGCGATTACCAGTTAGTAGTTCTTCCATCTCATCAATGCGCGATGCGAACTGTTCCGCCCAAGCATGTATTGATTGTAACAACCCTACCGGCAAATCCGCAACCACTCCCCCGGGTCGAAAGTAAGCAGAGTGCATACGGGCGCCACAAACACGTTCATAGAACTCCATTAATTTTTCCCGCTCTTCGAAGGCAAACAAAAAAGGAGTCAAAGCTCCCGTGTCCATTGCGAAACAAGTAACGGCTAGCAAGTGGTTTAAAACCCGCGTCAGCTCAGCATAAAGCATGCGTATACACTTGGCCCTTGGACTTACATGTGTATTTGTAACTCTTTCAACTGCCAAACAGAAACTGTGTTCCATAGACATCACGCTTACATAGTCCAATCGGTCAAAATACGGCAAGGCTTGTAAAGCGGTTTTATATTCGATTAGTTTTTCTGTACCTCTATGAAGAAGACCAATATGAGTGTCTGTTTTAACCACTTGTTCTCCTTCCATTGATAAAATAAGCCGCAACACCCCATGCGCGGCAGGGTGTTGCGGTCCGAAATTTAATGAAAAAGGTCTTGATTTTGGTTTAATTGGTTGTTGTATAGCCATAATAAGTAATTATAAAGTCAAAAGCAGCACTGTTAGCAAGTAGTGACACAGCTAACAAATTTTTTTATATAGTTGATGTTTATTGGCGTTGAAAAAAAAGCTTGCCGTAGAAGTACGAAGTACGCGCGTTCGAAAAAACAAAGTTTTTTCTTCCTACGTTTTTTTCGTACGTTTCACACCCCGTGCTTTTTTCGACGAAGTACGGGGCGGCCCAGCTTTGTCTGTACCCTTTTGTTTTTCATCTTCACAACGAAGTACGGACGTTAATTCATTTTTTTGGTTTTGGGTAAAAACACCGGAACTAGCGAGAATCGAACTCGCGTCAAATGCGTGACAAGCATTTATTTTCACCACTAAACTATAGTTCCTTAAATCATTGGGTGGAAAATAAGGGTGGTTGGCTTCGCTACACCCCCAGGTCAACTGTTGTGATTGGATCCTCAGAGAGCTTTGCCGACCGATATTAAAATTCAAAAAAAATTTGTTTTTACTAGTGAAGCTCTATTGCATCCTTTAAATAAATGCAAAGAAGAACTCCGAACACATAAGCCTGTAAAAAAGCAACAGCTAGTTCAAGTCCATAAATAGCAATTATTACTATGACAGGTATTATGGAAAAAACCGCCAAGACATTACCGCATGTGCCCATTGACCACCCAAATCCCGCTATGATCGCTAATAAACTATGGCCAGCTGTAATATTTGCAAACAGTCGAACGCCTAAGCTTATTGGGCGGAATATATAACTTACAAGCTCAATTACAACAAATAGAGGGGCTAATTGGATAGGTGCGCCACTTGGTAAGAAAAAACTTAAAAAATGAAAACCGTGTTTAAACACGCCAATTAATGTAACCCCAATAAATAGGCTAAAGCTTAAACTGAACGCTATAACTAATTGAGCCGTGGTTGCAAAGCTAAAAGGGATTAATCCCAGAAAATTTGCGGTTAAAATGTATAACCATGTTGTAAACACAATACCTACATATTTTTGTGCCTCAGCCCCGAGCTGCTCATGGACTAAACTGTCTACAAATTCGTATAGCATTTCTGTAACTACCTGGTATGCGCTGGGTATTAGTAACCCACCGTCCAATAAAACCACAGACCACAATGTCCGTATACATACAAAAGTTAAAAAGCAATATACAGCGCTATTGGTAAGGCTAACGTCTAAAGCGCCAGATTGAGCCCAAATAAGCGGGCTTACATTAAATTGTTCTAAAGGGGAGTGCATCATTAAACTTAACAAATAAAATTAATAAAACGATTAAAATACATGCTTCTTTTTTCTTAACTTGAAAATGAAAAGAAAAAGATACTTCAATAGATCCTTATCCGGGGTCTTCGTCGGTTGAAAAAAAGGGTCGCTTTCTTTTTCTTTGCGTAGCACACCGTAGATGTTGCTTCGTATGTTTCACACCTAAAACTACGTTGAAGAAAAAAAATGTAGTTTTTTTTCAACTCCGAAGTCGTCGGGTCAGAGGTGGGATACACAACTCATGGAAGATTTTCAAACCGCACGAAGTTATGACCCACATTCAACTCAAATGAGTCAGGATGGTAAGAAAAGCTACGCGAAGAAAAAAACTCTTTCAACTCGAATAAGTCGGGGGCCCGCGTCCCAGTTCTCCGTTACCGCCCGAAAAAAAAAGCGACCCTTTTTTTTGACTTTCGAAAATCGAAGATGAAGAAAAAAATCGTAGATTTTTTTTTCAACCTTCGCGTACCGAAAAAAACTTCGTTTTTTTGACGGGAAAAAACAAACACAAAGATAAAAAAAAATAACCATTTTTACGTTTGGTGGCTTGTTTTGGTGCATCATAATAGTGTTGCTTACTGCGGGACTTGAACCTGCACGAACACTTGTGTTTCAAAAGCTTTTAAAGCTTTCGTGTCTACCATTTTCACCAAGTAAGCATATATTATGTGAACCATGAAGAAAAAAACACTTGATTTTTGCTACATTGTCATTTTTTTAAACCCGACGTAAGTACACTGCGGTATAACCCAATGAAGTACCACAAAGGGTGGTACTTCATTGGGGGTCAGAGTAGCATGTAATGTCTACCAATTCGCGAAGCGTCATGTTCCCACCCTTCAAAAAGCGAAGCTTTTTTTAGCAGTAATCGCGCTTAGCATTATGTGTACTGGAGCAGCAGGTTCCTACGTTTCGCTTTTTGATCGTCTCCAAGGATGTCTCAAAATGAACAATAAACGGAAAAGGAAGTCAAAGGTACGCAGCAAACATGCCGTACATTTATAATCGAATGCTAATAAAGTTTTTCAATACTATAGACTTTGAGTTTTTTAGTGTATGCGTTAAAAAACTGTGTTTTTTCTCGTTTTTTAGCCATTGATCGTACTGTTTAACTATTTGTGATGGATAGACTAAGTCAAATAAAACCCCAGCTTTTATACGGCACAAGCCCAAGCTTGCTGGGCAAAACCTGGACGTAAGATGGGAGTTTTTTCTTTGTGCGACGTACCGTAGCGATTGATCAGACACAAGCAGCTTGTGCATTATCAAGACGGACGTAAGAAAAAATGACATTTTTTGGTGAAATAAACTTATTTGTTTTCGTAAAAAAGGTGAAGAAAAAAGCCTTGCGAAGAAAAAACTTTGTTTTTCCGAACTCAACGCTATTTGTTTTGAAAAAAGCTGCGTTTGTGCTTTGGAGTTCCAATTCAAAAAAAGGCTTGCCTTTTTTTTTCTTCCTTCTTCAAGCTTTGCGAAAAAAAAAAGCTTGCGAAGAAAAAAAGCTTGCGAAGGAGATAAACTTGGGAATATGCCGAAAAAAAAGAGGAAGCTTTTTTTTTTTCTTTCTTCAAACTTGCTCTTCGCTAGGCTTTTTCTTACATTCCAAAGGTACGCTTCCGGGTAGGTATGGTACGCCTGTTTAGACTTATTTCGAAAATAACCATTCTTGTATTTCTTTAACTTAGCATCCACTCTAGGTTGGGTGGAAATGGACATCTGAAAAGGGGTTTCATGCTTACACAAAGTCAAACACCCCTTCCAGGGGCGCACAAAAAAACTTCTATTTTGAAAAGGGTTGAACTTACTGCTTGCAAGAGCACATTCAGCCAAAGCAAACATGTGTAGCTCTGTCGGCGACGCAAATGCTCGGTGTAGAAGCAACCTTGGAAGCGCTTCACCGGATGAATTGAATGATTTGAATGATTTGAACGTCTGTTCGTCCGCATTTCGCAGTTGTTTTCGCCATTTTTCAAAGCTATAATTTTTTTTTTTCACTTTAACTTTTCTATTTGTTTTAATACGTGGCAAATCTTCGTTTGCATACTGTATATAACGGGAGTTGATTAAAAAAGTACTTTCCATAAGGGGAAATAATTGTTCTGAATCATCAATCGCAATAATCGTCGTTGCCCGGGAGATTCGTTTATTTGTCTCAGCACATATGGCATCTGTTGGGCACCACCGGTTCAGAACAAGGCTATTTGTAATTCTCAACACTTGACTATTTGGCAAAGGAAAAAAAGTTAAATTTGAAATGGCGGTTGTGGTTGCTTCGCCACACCCGGAAGAAAAAACTCTATTTTTTCTAACGTAACAGGTATGGTCCTTGTTGTACGTAACAAAGTGTGTTGATAGCAAATGCATTAAGGGGTTTGTAGAGTTAGAAAGTTGCTGTAAACAAGCTAGTAAAAATATACTTTGGACTGCGATTCTTGGGGAACCTTTTTTGTTTTTGACCGGGGAAAAAAACGTAGTTTTTTTAACGCTTCGCACATCATTCTGCGCATAAGCCGTGCCTAATATATTGATATGTTTAAAAAAAGAGCAGCTTTGCGTCACAAAACGAGGGTGGGTGCCCTTCGGCGCGAAGCAACCACGGTCAATGGTTGGAGTGTCTGCACCTGAATTAACCTGCGCAGTGCCTGGCCAGTGTGGTCTATCTCCTTGATCTCGACAAGGTACCACCATCAACGGCGAAATTGCGGATTCACTGCTGTGATTTTTACTCAGATTGTTGGTTGTGGCTGTACAACGTTCGTCCCCGATGAGTCGCGTCACGCGTTTATTTTTGTCCTTCTTACATTGTGGGATTCGGCTTAATTGTTGGTCAAATTGAGTTGACCATAGTTTACAACGAAATTTATGTTTGTTCAAGCTAATGATGGACGCCAGTACAACAGTCGCATTTTCTGTACCCCTATAAATATTCTGTTGATGGTGTGCTGATGCGGGGTGTGGTAGTTGCTGCGCGTTAGTATCTTGGAAATTCTTACTCCAGTGTGAAACGCCATGGTGGTGTATGTACGAGTTTTTTTTACTTTGCATAACATTTTTCCCTGTGAAAAAGGGCCGCAAACATAAGTTTTTAAGCAATTCAAAACTTATTTTCCCACCATCGTTCTTTGTCGATGATGGAAGGGTTTCACCGGCTTTTTCTTTTTCGCTGAAAGACTTGGTGTTTTTATTTCTTCGTGAACCTACCAAAAGCGAAGCTTTTAAGCTGTTTGAAGTTCGAGTTCGAAAAAAAGCTTTGGGATCTTTAATGGCTTTTTTCTTTATCTCTCCAGTAAACGCGGGGGTGTACTCCAGTCGGTTTTTATCCTCAAAAAAAACTTTGTTTTTTCTCCCCAACTCAAAATTGGAGAGAAAAAACTTTGCTTTTTCCAACCTCGGGCGTACTTCTACTTCGTCGTTGGTTTCACACCCCTGACAGTTACGCTTCCCATCCGTAAAAAAAACTAAGTTTTTTTTCGGGGGCAAAAACTGAAGTTCACCATTTTGATTTTGCTCTGTAAAATAATAACAGCATATGTGCTGCCTACTTCGTCGGGTTGGATCATCATCATGGGGTATCCTATTTGACCCTGCAAGTAAAATAAAACGAGAGCCAAAAGCTGGCAGGGCCTTAGTTTTAAAAAAAGATTTGCTTTGAAGCAATTGAAAACTGAAATACTGCTTAGCTTTTAGCAAAGTTGATAATGGTAGAAGTTCGGGTTGAAGAACAACGTGTGTAAGTGCACCTGACAATTTTGCGCTGCCTCCCTTCGCGCCCCCGCTGGTAGGCAAAGAAAATAGTTTTAGCATGCGGAGTTTTCGAATTATTCTATTCAATAGAAAGTTATGTTTAAACTGGTCATAATAATAATGCTGGCTTGTTCCTAGAAAAGGCGCGTCTTGAGTGCGACTGCTTATTCTTAATCCAATAGGGGGTACTCGGCTCATAATTGTAATAATTTTAATAATTCTAAAACTTTACCTGCGTTGATACAGTATGATAAATCTTTGTTTTATTACTGCATCACATAAAATAAGAAGAAAAAGGGTAGCTTTTTCGAACTCGGCATGTTGGCGTAGGTTTTTCGGACTTAAACCTGGATAAAAAAAAAGGCGAGTCGGCTTTAAAAAGCGAAGCTTTTTTACCGCTCTCGAAGCTGTACGTACACGTTTGCATGTATACAGCTTTGTTCTAACATGCTTTTTCAATTTCTT